>CAUYPK010168675.1:0-111888 GCA_963574355.1 Loris lydekkerianus
GGGTGGGGGTAAGCGCCGCCGTCTGCGATTGGGGGGGACCTCCCAGTTTTGCGCAGGGGGTCTGGGTGGGCTGGCCGGTGGGGCCCCCCCCCCCCCCCCCGCGGTTCTGCTGTATTTCCTGTGCGTGCAGGAATTTCCCCAGAGCAGAGCAACCATGGAAGGAATGACCCTTTTCCACCTCTCCTTAGCCTTCCCAGTGCTCTTCTCCAACCTGGGTTAACTAAGACCCTTCTCAAATTCTTGACGTTTGATAGAAATTTAATCTAAGGTCAACTTTTCTTGAATCACGTCACTTGGAAATTGGATCTATAATAAGTGGCTACCGAGGGCGCAGAGTTTCATGTTTTTAAGCAGAGACTTGACACTGCCTGAATACTTTGCACTTCTTGCCTTAACTAGAGGATACAGACTCTCAGAATCTGCACAATTGGTCACCTGGCGTATGAAGAGACTGTCATGAGAAAGGTGAGGTTGTGTCATATTCCATGAGGCAAATGCATAAAATATTTAAATGCCCCTGGTGGAGAAATGGCTTTGTAAATAAAGCATGACAGTGCTTGGCTTGGGCTAGTGCTGTCGTGCCGGGTGCGCCCACCTCAGCCGCACCTCCAGCATGGCACACGGGGTAAGGTGCACCTGCCACTCACCACTGCTGCCATGTGCCAGGCCCTGGGGGCCTGTGTTTAAGTTCATTAAATTTCTTAATGCCCTTAATGAACAATGGCTGAGGGTTTTAATTGGCATATAACAGAACTGATAACTAGAACCTCCTAATTACTTTATAAATATCAGCCACTGCTGGTGAGTGCAGAGTAATTGTATACCATGGAAGGGTCAGACGCTAATGAAACTGCCTAGAACTTACACTTATTTCTGGTGTCTGAATGTGGAACCCATGTAGCTTCCCTCTGAGCCGGCAGTCCTCAGGGAAAAAACCTTGGGTGCAGCAGCCATTTCAGTTTAAATGCTCACTCCAAGGACCAATGTGACAATCTTAGACCCCTGGTAACAGGAAAAAGGACAAAACAGGGGTCAGGCTGCTCACAGCCGGCTGAGGGGTGGGGCATGCTGCTCACAGCCGACTACTGGGGGGATAGGCTGCTCACAGCTGACTGAGGGGTGGGGCATGCTGCTCACAGCCGACTACTGGGGGGATAGGCTGCTCACAGCCGGCTGAGGGGCCGTACAGGCTGGTGATTAGAGGAGGAATGGCTGGAAGTGTGGTTGGCCATGCTCCTCCAATGCCCCACCCTTGGCTCCCTTGCTGGTCAGCCCCCCCCCCCCCAACTCTCATCCCTTGCCTCGCAGACCCTCCCGGTTTCTGAACAGATGACTGTCTATGCTGAGTATGGATTACTAGGAAGCACTGGGGCGATCTCTCAGAGTACCTCCATGCTCTGCCTTCCTCTTATAAATATCTCTTTTCCTGGATCTGCCTTGACTGCCTTCTCCGCAGCCTTAGAGGACAAGTTGGTTCTCTCCCTATTTGTAGCCAACACTCCCCAGTGTTCTGGCCTCGCACACCAGGGCAACCCTGCCCAGAGCCAGGCAGGTTGCTCGGGAATCTCAGTCTGCTGGTGGGACAGTCTCCCCTTCCATCGGTTTACTCTATTCTGCCTGTAAACTTGCCAAATCCTTCCTTCCAAACAGGGAAACCCAGAAACTCCCCTCTGACCATGCCTTCTCTCTGCCTTCTCTCCTGAGCAGTTCAGGGGTGAAATCTGCCAGGCAGCCCTCACCTCCTCTCCTGGAGAATGTGGGCTGTGCCTCACAAGAAGCATAGGTGACCTCCATGTTGCCAGTTCCAAGAGAGCGTGTTTACCCACCTTGCTCCTAGGAGGAATGGCCTCAGCTTACATAAACGCTAGCCTGCCTGAGCTGAAATTAGAGTTCTCATGGTGAGATGAGACAAGGACAGCAGTAAGATCAGGACGAGGAGAGATCTGATTAGACAGCCCGCAGGTCAGTACCCACTGTGTCCATGTCTCTGTGGGACTAGATTCTGCCTCTACATTTCCTAGATGACAGTGCAGAGGGAACACCCATGTCATCCCATCGAGCGTGATTTCCCAGCAATGCACCAAGCAGGTGCCAACCCTCAGACCCCGGGTGCTGCTCTCAGCCTCGGGTGCTGGCCTTGGGTGTGGTTTCCAGTTTAGAGCGGCTGGTTTGCAGCGATGGCTCTGCCCCTGGGCAGTTTCTGACTCTTTGTTCTGACAACACTGCCCCAGCATGGTGGCCCACCTTGGGGTGCTGATCCCTTAGGGTGATGGCACCTTATTGTTCTGGTCACTTAGGGGGCCTGTCCTGGCTGGTCCCCTAGGTGCTGGTGCCCTGAGCAGCACTGTCACCAGACATCCCTGCTCCCACAGCCTGTTTCCCAAACCTTAGGGAACCATGACGTGCTGCCGTGTGTGTTCTGTCACAATTGTGTGTCTGTGTTGTAGAAAACACGGTGCCACCACGTCTGATGATAACACATGTGCAAACCGCCTTCTCTCAGCTCTCGACCTTCAGCAGGGTTGTCACGCAGTCCACTGTCACAATGAGGTGGATTTTGCTGCTGTCGTACCTGCTCTCCTGGAGCTGCCTGAGAGAGGACACCAGCACCGGTCATATGGATGCCCATGGGGGACACCGCCCCACAGGTGTGGGGAGCTGTTCAATGTGTGGTTCCAATGAACAAATTGACAACGGACATCAGATGTGTTTGTTATGAAATTATGCAGACTTTTGATCAGTTGGGAAACACTAACATACCTTTGAATAACCATGTTTTAATGACCACAAGTGACAAGTTCTTCATGAAAATCCAGGTTTGGTTTACATGATGGAGGACACAGCACACGGAACCTTAGATCCCAGGCCTGGAATCCCCCCCCCCCCCCCCAATCCAATGCCTTCCTGACACCTGCACCTCACAGGGAGAGGTGGGGTCGGGCATCAAGCTTCACCTCCCATTCCAGCCAGGAAACACTCCACACCTGCAATTGTGGCAGCGTTTATTTTTAAGACTTCAATAAGTTCAATAATTTAATAAGTTCATTGAAACTAGTATTGCAACTAAGGTAATCGAAGCCTGTTTTCAAATGATGGTTTGCAGCATCCATTTGTGAGAGTCAGTTCCTTGGCAACACTTTACTCATTCAAGGAGGTTATGACTGAACATTGTGGACCCACTGAAGAGACTCTTCAGAAACCTCAGCAGTCCTCTGTCGAGGGATGCATGTCTAACTTGGAGGCGGGAACACGTGTCCCTGTTCTCATTCCCTTTGGTGTCCCTGTTTGGGGAAAGATCATTCACAAACAGATGTCTCTGCGGCCCAGCCAGGGCTAGGTGTTTGGGTAACTAAGTGCAAGATCAGCCTGGCCCTGCCACTCAGGGAGTCTGAAGAGGGGGGGAACTTTCCGGGAGTCTCCTCCCCCTCCTGGAACTGCCCTGGCTTCACCCCCATAGCTATTTGTAAGCTGCCAGCTTCCCTCTGCCCTGCCTGATGCCCTCGGTTTCACAGGTGATTCTCCTCCCTGGCTTTGCTCTAAACAGTAGGTCTGTTAAACTAATTATGTGAATTACAATTTTAAATTTAAAAAAAAAAAAAAAAACTTCTACATTGTCGCCTAAGGGCATTATTTACAGAACCTAAAAGCCACATGAGATTTTTTCCCTTAGTTTTTTATTTACATGTACTCACGGGGCACAGTATGACCATGGTGTGTGGATGGATTGTCCCCGTGAGGTCAGGGCCGCTGTGTGCCTGCCCCGGAGCTCCCTCGCCCACAGGTGTTTTCCCAGAACTTCATAGACTCACAGTTCCCTCGTACTTTTTACTCTTGGGCTGAAAACATTCTTTTCCCATCAGCGTCTAGAATGAGGCTGTTTCTAATTTGGCATGTTACTTCCCCCAGAGCCCCTGCTCTGTAGACTCCCCCACAATGGGGGATTGCCACAAGGTGTCCTCTCCTGGGGTGGGGGGCCTCCAGGAGCCTCTCGGCCTGATATCTGTGGTGCCGCTCAGATATGTGTGTGTCAGGGCACGCCCCCAGGGCGTCTCAGGAAAGGGCAGGAACAGGAGTTTCCATCTTCACCTGGTCACGGACACTGTGGGGCAGGTGGGCAGGTGGGCAGGGGGCTCCCTCCCACCTCATCCTCTGTGCTCACTTCCCACCCACTACATCGGCCCCCAGGGCGCTCGCTGGACCACGCAGCTCTCCTGACCGGGGACCCTGCAAGGCGGGAGGTCCAGGAAGGGCAGCTATGCTGAGCCCGGTCCTCCTGCCAGCGCCCACCCCCTCTCCATCACCACAGTACAGAAGAGAGAGTATCACTCAGCACAATGCACAGGGTCATTCTGAGCAAGGTTGTCCTCAAGGAGAAAGAAAACTGAGCCTGTTAAATAAAGTCAGAGAATGGAACATCGAGCCTTTCTTTTAAAAGTTAAGTCCCCCTCCCACCTGCCTCCGCTACCAGTCCAGCAAATGAAGAGATAAATAGAAAAACCATGTAAAAGAGAAAACTTCAAGTCCATTTAAATACAGAACCAAAGCTGAATAACCATGGGATTATTGTTACAGGAGGGCGTGAAAGTGCCTTCAGCCTTGAACACATAAAACAGTGAAAAGCTAAAGCGAGAATGCTGAGTGTGGAGTGAGAGGGGCCTTCAGTTTTGCCACACACGACCAGTCAGTAGACAGTATTTCAACTTGATAAATCAGATACAAAGGTGCTGAATCGGTGCAAAAACAAGATATTATAATTTAATGAACCAAAAACACAAAGTGGGGACATGGAGGTCTACGTGAAGTTGATAAGTCAGGAATCAGAACTTTGCATTGATCATAAAACTTCATAATTAAAACAAACTGTCGGTGGTCCAAGCGAACAGAATGGAAACACACACAGCATGAAGCTAAGAAACCAGGCCAAGTGGCAAAAGATTTAAAAAAAAGGCATGAAAACCGAGAAACATGATTTAAAGTTTGATGACTAAGCTGAGACCCAGCACGGTTATTGTTTCAAAAGCTGTGAACGGGGTCAGTGCATATCACAAAATCCTCAGATGGGGTGAAAGAACAAAAACTGGCTATCTGAATTTTAAAAATGCACCCTAAAAACTGCTTCTATGGAAGATTGACTCAAAAAAGTCTTGAATAAAAGGACTTGAATTTTAAAAACAGCCTAGTTTGCAATATGAATAATAAACAAGGTCAAAATCCAGAACAAAACCTTCAAGGGCAGTGATTATAATGATAAAGGTATGATCTACAACAGAGATCTAATTGCCATGAGTTTCTGTAAATTAAATAACAGCATCAAAATTCACGAAGCAGGAATGCAGAAAATACAAGGAGAAAAGAATCACAAAGTTAGAAAATTTTCAGTTATTGCTGTTAGGATATGGCAAATCCTAGGGCCTAGGACCCACACGCACACAGACTACATACGCACATATGCACATACACATACACATGTATACACACATGCACACACATATACACATGTACACATACACATGCATACTCATGTGCATATGCACACATGTGTACACATGCGCATATGCACACACGTGTACACATGCACACATACATGCACATGCACGCATGTGCATACACATCTCAGTGCTTTGGGCAGGGCTGAGTTACTTGAGCCTATGACCTCAGTCCATTTTCCAGTAGTGAATGGAAAAGTCAGCTTAGCAAAAATACAAATCACAAATGCTGCCCTTGTTTTCCTATTGCCAGTAAAATCAGATGGAAAGTAAAAATAACGGAGGAATTACATTCCTGTTGTCCATTTCCTAAGAGAAATGTCAAGTTCAGTTTCAGTATGGCAGGCATATAGCTGCCCCTCTGCCACGGGCTCGTGCTAGTCAGAATGACTGCAGGAAGTTCACAACGGCTTGGGCAGCAAGTGGGGCTCTTCAAAAATTTTTTAATAGGTGGTTTCTCAAGGTAAAGCAGCTTACTGAATTATTAGCCTAAGCAATGTTGTCTAACATGAATAATTTTTATGCATAATTGCCAGATATTTCTCGTTCTGTGGGCATACCGTAAGGGGATGACACAGTGACGCACCACACACCTCTGAGAGCTGCCAGCCTAGGTCTAGCTTTTGCACCGAGTCCCCAGCCAATGGCTTCACCTGATGCTGCTTCATTTCAAAACCGGCAACAGCAAAGTTGGGAAGTGAGGGAGCAGACCAGGTTCTACCTGGCCTGCCAGAGCTCCTGTCCACACCCACACTCCCCAAACCGCTCAGCACACCACGCAGAACAACAGCACGCCTGCACATTATAGAGATACACGCACACACATACACAAACTTGAGAGTAACAACAGGTAACAGGAGGGCTTGCTACTGTCCTCCGTCATTTGGGATTGCCCAACAGCAGCTAACTGTGGAATGCGCTTAACTCACAGGATCAAGTTCAATATACAGGACAGGGGAATAGAGACGACACAGCTACCTCCAGTCTTAGGGTCGTGTGTGAACAGGAAAGTCAGGGAACAGATGATGCGAATGTAAACCTGGGCATTGCTGTGCTTTAAACTATGCACAGAGAGGCGCTAGAATGAGTGGGGATCTAAGTGATAGCAGTATAGCTCCCGGTGACATTCCTGCTGGCTACATGTGAACTCCCTTTATGGATCTAACTCAAGGCATCCATGCTCCTCTGGTGATTTCCTTGCAGGGGAAGGCCTCAGGCTCTGCCCTCCCGTGCACACGCACTTACTTGTGTCCAGACTCGTGGGCGATGGTGAAGGCCAGTCCGAGACCTGAGTCTTCATTAATTGTGCAGCTGCGGTATTTGCTGCACATTCCACTTATGGGTGCAAATCCTATGGGAGCATAAAGATCAGAGATTATGCAGCAAAGCTGTTGTAATGAAATGAAGAAGGGGTTGTACCTTTATTTCCTTTTCCTTAGTGCAATTTGGTTCTTGTCTTCACTTGGGGAAATACTGAATAGGAAATGCTTAGACAACCACATGAAGGGCACTTCATTCTGTGGAGGAAGAGGATTTGCTCCTAGGAGCTCAGGGACCCTATGTCTGATGGAAAGAAAAAAAAACAAAAAAAACAGCACCGTGTAATTTTCCTTTTATAGGCTCTAACTGGGGCAAAATAGAAGTGGAAGTTTACTGCAAGTTAAGCAGTATTTTGTCTTTTTCTAGAAACATATATGTTCTGAAAAGCCTTGTGAAAAAGTAAGGCAGAGAATGGGTGTGTCGGGAGGTCCCCAGGACCACCTCCAGGCTTTGTGGTTTGAGTTTATCGCTCTGCCCACTTGTCAGACCCACAGGTAAGATTTAATGCAGCAAATCAAGCCTCACATACAGGCACAAGCTTCCAAGATCCTCCCCTGATGGAGTCACACAGGTGTGTTTCTCCCCTCAGCAATGAGCTGTGGCAACAAGGGATAAGTGTTGTCAACCAGGGAAGCTCATTAGAGACTTAGCGTCCAAAGTGTTTATGGGGGGCTGGATACCCTGTGTCCAGATGTAATAAAATTCTAGGCTTGTAGAAGGAAAACAGGTGGAAGGCATGAGCCACATGGTTTCTGTGGACAGTTTAGGCACAGTGAGCACTCTTGTCAAGTAATGTGCTGGGAACCAACCTGGAATACGAGTTCTCAGAAGCCAGCCCAGGGCCACGCTCCTGTGCAGGCCTTTGTAAGGGCTGGTAGTGAGGCCACTATGTTATCTCTTTCCTGCATAATAAGACTAGCTTCTATTTAACGGGTCCTATCTGAAAGGTTTTATAATAAAAAGCCTTTCTCTTTAAAATCTTGGGAAGAAATGGACAGTTAGAAAACAAAAATGTGCAGCAGAGTCCTGGATAGGGGTGCCTTGCTCGACACTGACCAGCAGAGTCCTGGATAGGGGTGCCCTGCTCGACACTGACCAGCAGAGTCCTGGTCAGGGATGCCCTGCTCAACACTGACCAGCAGAGTCCTGGATAGGGGTGCCTTGCTCAACACTGACCAGCAGAGTCTTGGTCAGGGGTGCCCTGCTCAACACTGACCAGCAGAGTCCTGGTCAGGAGTTCCCAGCTCAACACTGACCAGCAGAGTCCTGGTCAGGGGTGCCCTGCTCAACACTGACTACGTAGAAAAAGGACAAAGCACTACCCCCAGGCTACCCAGCCTGGTGAATATCTAAAGAACTGCTAATATTAAAATATTTATAAAGAAATGGAAAAATGGAAATATATTGATGTAGTGTCTCTATAAATGTTCACCAATATACGATTTCTGTCACACAATGAGACACCCTTGGGCCTGTCAACTTTATTTTCAGAAATGATAGAAGAAATGGAAGCAATTATTTCCTGTGTTAGGAGCAACAGGACCTCTGGAATCTGTGAGGGACTTATCCTTGCTAGAGGATCACTCTTGATGGGTAAGACCATCCCTTTATGCTTGGCCTGAGTTTATGCAGGGAAGTGAGTCTATTCTGCTCACAGTGGCTACTGCTTAGGAATCTGAAGCAACAGCAGAAATACTGAATACCGGGCACTGTGCACCACAGGTGCACACCCTACACTTGGTCCTCAAAACTCCACAGGAGGGTCTTACCCAAAGTATCGCAGGGCTCATTCTTCCAGGAGCAGATATCCAGACCGGTCAGTAAGATGGCATGGTCATGGCGGGTCCCATCTTTCCCCCGCAATCCAGATTGCCATTGGCAGAAACTACTCAAGGTGTGGTCCGCGTGGTGGCTTATCACCAGCCCGGGCTGTGCGAGAGAGACAAAGGACCCATGACAATGGAGAAAAAACACGCTGCAGTTCATGCCATCACAGCAAACTATCATTGGCTTTGACTTGGATTTCAACTACCTGGATGGCTCTGATGACACATAAGCCAACACACCCATTTGTGGTGTTAAACTCCAAAGGCGGGTAAATTATACACAATCTGGACAGATCCAGTGTAGATACTTAGACATCTTTCGCTAGTTCTGCACATAAACAATTGGAATGTATCTGTCTAACCCCGAATGCCTGTAAAATGACCCACAAAAGATTGCTTCTATGCATGAATTGTTTGCATTCAAAATCTTGGGAAAACACTTTTTTAATTTAGATGAGATCACACAATTATTTACACATGGCTTTGCACATGCATGCACAAAAAACACACCTGGATAATGTGTTTGTTTTGTAACCTGGCTGGGCAGCTGAGATTTCTACTTAGCAACTCTTCTATCTGTACAGTGTTAAGTAACTTTCTGACAGAGACAACATGTTGACAAATGGCAAAGCTTTATTTCTAGAAATTAAACTGTAGCTAGAAGGAAACTTGTGTAGAAGATGGTCAGCCTTACCTACATATCCCACACCTTAACAAAGCAACAGGGAAATAGCAGAGCGGAGAACTCAGGGACTGTTGGAAACTGAGGAATTTGGGGGGTAGCCAGAAAACCCATCAGAGGAGGCTGCACTGAATAATTTAAACATTATTTGTAGGTCTGCTATATTTTCCTATGGACGATCAGAGAAAACCAGGTAAAGTACCTCCATTTCAGAACACTGTCTTGTTTAAAGCCTTCACCACTACAGTGTGGATTGAAATGTTTATTTCCCAGTCACTATGTTTTCTCTTTAAATGTTTATTTTCTTTTCCAGAGAGTCAAATACACCTCAGCTAAATGTTGCCCATAAACACCAAGGCATGCCTTACATTCTTTAGCTGGTGATTTCCAGGAAAACTACATTAATTAAAATTAACACAGGTGTATGATCAAACGATAACCTTGCTTATTCTTTGAAGCTTGGATGAATTCCAAGGTGAAAACATTTTAATGCAAGGAATAATTAACTTGTCACCTGAGAAGCGCTGCTGGGTCAGCAAACCCCTCCTAGCCGTACTCTCACACAAAAGGCAATGAGGCTGCATCTTCCCTGGCCAGTCAGGCTAGAAACAGCCCCACCACCCCACATGGAGAACGAGCCCATTCCAGAACTGTTTTTCTTTCTTTCTTTCTTTTTTTTTCCAGACTGTCTCCCTCTCGCTCTGTTGACACACTGGAGTGCTGGGGACACAGTCTAGTTCATAGCAACCTCAAACTCCTAGCTTTGATCCATCCTTCAGCCTCAGCCTCCCGAGTAGCTGAGACTACAGGTGCCCACCACAACAATGCCTGGCTAATTTTTTCCTATTTTTTAGTAGAGAAAGAGTCTCACTCTTGCTCCAGGTGGTCTTGAACTCTGGAGCTCAAGTGATCCTCCCACCTCGGCCTCTGATAGTGCTGGGATTGCAGGTCTGAGCCACCGTGCCCAGCCCACATCCTCCCAGAACTTTAACATCTGAGTGCATCTTAAGACTGTAGGAATGACCTCATTTTCCATATTAAAAATTCTGTGTTTTGTAAATAAGAAAAACTATGGCCAGCAGGAGACCATGGAGATGTCAGTACGGGTGAAAGTGAATGCTGGCAGCTGCCTGGTCCTGGGCCAACTCTTCTTGGCCAAGTCAATGATTGGCTTGGGGCAAAATAAAAGTGGGAATTTTGTCTGACTAAGATGCCCCCATCACTTATGCCATGAAATGTCGTCCATATACGCCCTCACTGTGGACAGAGATCTACCTCCACGCAAGCACAGGGGTCAGAACGGAAGCCCCAGAGGTTCCTTTGCCCACTCTTGCCAGGACACAGTGTAATTTGGGGTCTTGTATATAGTGAGAGAAATGCACTTGGCATTTCTATTCCATAGAAAACTGTAGGAAAATAAAAACCTAAAACAGAAGGTGGTGAGGGTGAGAGATTAATTGGGAAGTTAATTAAATAAGGTAATACAGTGCCACCCAGCACAGTGGAGCACCTAACAGAGGTCCTCAAACTTTTTAAATAGGGGGCCAGTTCACTGTCCCTCAGGCCGTTGGAGGGCCAGACTATAGTTAAAAAACAAAAACAAACTATGAACAAATTCCTATGCACACTGCACATACTTTATTTTGAAATAAAAAAACAAAACGGGAACAAATATAATCACACCACCTCATGTGACCCACGGGTTTGAGGACCCTTGCTAATTTAGGCTATAAAACAGTTTTAATCTTCTAGCAAGAAGCAGAAGGGCCTCAGTTCCAACTAGCATTTTAAAAGTTCATGGGGGCTGAAAACGTTTTGTACTTTGTATTTAAGTGTTTAAGGTAGATCTTCTATTCAATTTTCTCGTTAGCAAAACACAAAACAACCCCCCCCACAAAATTACAAAAAAAAAAAAAAAGAAAAAAATGAAAAGAATTAAAAAGGAAGTAATTGTGCCAGACACAAAATATTAAATATCTTTTTGTCCCCAAGAGAGGGAAAAGTAAAGAACTCACAGAACAAGGAAAAGAAAAATCACATTGTTTTGAATCTAGTTTTCTGCCCCTCCCCCCAAAAGTAACTGATGATTTCAAAGACAGAATACCTGTTCATCTTCTAGAAGAATCAGACCTACAATTGCAATGTTGATATTTCCTCCTATTGTTCCGTCTTTGAATAAAGCAGACACCTGAAAAAGACAGGGAGTCACATGGGCCCTGTGGACAGCAGCACTTCCCAGCCCGGGGGTGTCCTGCAACCCGGTGCTGATGGCCAAGCCCTTATTCTCCAGTGACAAAGCAACCCTATTTTTAAAAATACTTTTAGACCCTCCCCCCTCTGCTATGGAGGGGGAAGGACACAAAAACATACTTTTAAAATATTGTCATTAAAACTTTTTTTAAAGGGACACTTTGGTGACTAAGACTTTGTCTTCTGCTGTCTAGATTTCACTGATATGAAACAAGACTGGAAGCCCTCCACAACTCTTCAATGACAAATGTGGCTGCCAATTTGACACAGAGAAACATTTTATTCTAGGTAATGTGCTAATGGACTGTCCTTTTTCTGTCTTCATAGATAAAGTAATTTATATTTAACATTTGAACATGACTATTCCTGAGAAGATGGCTCCCTCCCTTACACCTCTGAAATCACACATCGAACGCTGAGAGATGCTCGGCACTCTGAGGTCTTGACATCCTCTTAGAGATTTTTATTAAATAAAGATATCAGGAAAGCCAAAACCTGTCACAGGTTGATGGAGAGTCACAGAAAGGCCCTAATTATTTTTCCTCCTATTAGTTGTCTCAAGTTCTGAACTATTTCACGTTTCTTATACATATATGAGATGTCAATGCACAAGTAAAGTGTGGCACCCCATCCCCCCACCCCACATGACACCCATCGAGTGCGGCCACCCATGTTGAGGATGGTCAGCATGTAGGTGCCCAAGGAGGGCCTTACCATGTTGAGGATGGTCAGCACGTAGGTGGTGATGTTTTCCTGCCCGTGGTTTCGCATCATCATTTTGTCGACTACCACCAGTGTCTCCACGTTCAGCTCTTCAGTCCTGTGGGACTTCAGGAGAGAGCGCTTCTGCCGGAGGCAAGACTTGTACTCGTCAGGCAGGACAAAGAGGTCTTCGCTGGGCGGCTGGGGCATGTCTGTGGGGACACATGGAGGGAAAACGAGAGCCACCGTCGTCACACGGAGCCAGCGCTGCGTGTGTGCCGTCAGGGAGAAATCTGGTCTTCAGAACGAGCACGCCTGAAACAACCACACAACTCTTAAGACTTTGTGATGCAAAATTTGTGCTAAGCGAGGACACTAAATTCAGCTGAAGTTTGTATAATGTAGGTGGAAATCACTGCTGTATTTACATGTATGTGACACCATACTGATTTAAAACAACAAGCGGGCCGCCCTGTCGTTCTGGATTCCTGGGGTCTAGAAGCACCAAGTTCAGAGCCTGGGAAGCACAGGGGTCTGTGGAGCAGGGTCCACAGAGACAGGGCTGTGGGGTTAATACTCACCGCAGAGAGCCCGGCTTGCACTGTTTCCTATTGGAAAGCTTTTCACCACATGACCTACTTTAAAGTTGATTTCAATGTCTGGACAAACAACTGGTTTGTCTACACTGTTTCAAATGGATTATAAACTGCTGGAACTGGTTTCACTTTACTGTAGAGCTTAATTTCCTAGAAAGTACCGTAAATATTTACCTAATTTGCTTAGAAGACAAAACATTCTCTGTCCTCTTAGACTAATCCCTTTAAAATAGTTTTGGCATTTATAATTAGGTTTAGTGAATGCCTCTGACAGCATGATCAGAATGGTTTCCTGTGAGAGCGGCCTCTGAAAAGCCCAAGTATTTGGTAGATCCAGGATGCTCGAGTAGCAGAGGCAGTTTTGTTTGATGGATGCGCATGCGCACATCCAACACATCTTCTCTCTCTTTGCTAAAATACTTCCAAACCTGAAGACCCTTTCAGAGGACAGTAATTATGTTAATCACATCAGGGCCCCAGGTCTGATGTTCAAGGAACACACATCACCCCCCACTGACTTCTGTGCATTCTGCCTAGGTGAGACCTCCACCCTGGGAGCTGTTCTAACTACCACGCCTGCCACACCAGCCCAGAGCATGTGCTGAGCACCAGGCTAGGCAGGCAGAGGGGATGAGCCTAACTGCTCACCCGGCTTCCTGAGAAAGTGGTGGAAATGGATTTCAGATCTAGATAGTGTCCTAATTCCTGCTGGTGGGAACACCTGTGCAGGATGACAGCAGGGGCCAACACTGGGTATAGAGGTGGGAGCGAGGTGGGTGCTGATCTAACAGGGCAGGGTCCCCACCACCCTTCAGAGAAGATGGCTGCCCCCAACACAGAACTTGCAGCATTGCACCTGAGACAGTTGAGTTCCAGCTAAACAGCCACCTCCAGCTGACACCTGCAGTTGGGGGGCAGCAGGCCACACCACAGCCTGCGGCTCAGGCTGCCTTAGTTTGCCCTTTTCCACACACAGGTGGTACCTGAATGAAGACTCATTTTCTGACCTGGAGACTCTAACAGAGGGACCAGGAGCCTCCCGACCCAGCCTTCCCAACATGGAAATATCCATGGGAGATAAGGAGAGGTCCAGAGAATAAAGAGATGGCGTCCATGCTGCTCACGGTTCACGGGTGGGCCTGGGCTGGGATCTGACCCCCACCCCCCAAGCCACTCAGGGCCCAGGTGTGCAGGCCACCAAGCACACAGCTGCGACAGGACAGGAATATCTGGCAAAGCAAACAGCAGGACCGAATCAGCACTGTCTTCCATGAGCAGGACGCTGTCGCCCAGGCTTCCTTTTCTTCTGTTTATGAAAACAATGGTGACTTTTCTCTATTTTTTGAGTGCAAAACTTACTGCACAATTTAGTAGTCTCTTCCAAAAAACTGCCTTCCACTAACTTCCTCCACTGAGACTCTGAAATGCTACTCCAGGCAACATATGGTGCACACACACACCCCTATGTACACACAAACCCTCACACACCTATGCACACACCCACCCCACACACCTATGCACACACCCACCTCACATACCTATGCAAACACACACCCAACATACCTCACACACCTATGCACAACCCCCACACACACCTATGCACACACACACCTATGCATACACACGTACATGCATACACCAGGTGGAGGGCGATCACCGCTGCCCTGCTCACAGAGATGTGCCTTGGCCATGCTCCTGGCCTGAGCAACTCTGACACCTTCAGATAAGAGTGAAGGGGCACACTGCTCCCAGGAACAGGATGAAAATGCCAGAAATGCTGAACTTGGATTCCTGCACTGAGAGGCCTTCACAGGAAATGTGAACACAAATCACCCTCGAAGTCGCCATGACAACAGAAGACCCTGCTAAAGCTCTGGGATAAAGTGTGGGCAAGTCAGGTCCCCGGCATCTGCCCTTTAGATGTGGCAAAGTGTATAAATACACATGTATGTGCATGTGTGTGTGCACGTGTGTATTGTATATATATGTGTGTGTGTATGTGTGTGTGTGTATACAGAGCCCGTTGAAGATGTCTGGGAGATTCTGCACCACTGAGTAGAGTGTCACTGCATCTGCCCGGAGAACAGCTCCTACACAAAGGTCATCCATAGTATCTCTGCATCTCCCTCGGAGAGAGGCGGACACTGGAGGTGGACACCGCCCCCCTGGAGGCCATGGGCTCTCTGCAGTCAGCACTTAAGTCTGGCACTCTGAGTGGCACTGAATTACCCTGTGGACAGACGTACTTTAAAGAAAGTTTAAAATGTGTTACAGACACATCCAAGTCATTAAATACAGAAAAATAATCGCCCTTACATACATTTCTTGCGTCTTCCACAGAAATGCTGCTTCTGTGGGTGCCTGAGCTGGAGGCTGCCACCGTGCAGGGGTTGACTGGCCAGAGCCCACGTCCTGGTGGTCACCACGCGCTGGGCGGCCCGGGCAGCTTGGGTGTCGGCGGAGCGCTTGTACAGGACGTGGGAGGGTGGCCCGCCCCGTGCAGAGCTGTGCAGCTTTCCCTGGAGGTGCACAGGGAGTGGCTGGAGGAAGTAATCTGCCTCTTCGGTTCTTATCATGCCTGACTGGAAAAAAGGAAGAGAAAGGGAGAAACACAATGATGGTTTCGAGGAGGAGACGTGGCCCATCCTCCCTGTTGCAAGCATGACGTTTCCTCTAATAGAAACAGGAAGAAAGGGTTCAGCCACAAAGGCTGAGTCGGGAACTGGAAAAGATTCCACACACACATACAAACATACATGGACACACACACAAACACGCACACGTGCACACATGTGTACACACAAACATCCACACATGCTCACACAAACACACACATGCTCACACATGCACATACACTCCAGGGGCCGAGTCCTGGTGGAAAGATGGGTGGGGAACTGCTCTGGACCTGCCCAGGGGCACAGAGAATGGGACCCCAACACGCTAAATTAGGTTAGTTTAAACCAAAAGTATCAAAGGTTCAGGAAGAAACGTGTGCTTGGAGTTAGGGATGAATATTGGTGGGGGTCTCAGAGAATGAGATAAAATTACAATCCTAATAGAGTAATATTTAAAACTCTGTTTAGGTGAATTTTAAAACTTAAAGAAAATGGAATACTTTCTAGAGAAGTATAATTTAACATTAATTCAGAAGAAAGCTCAAGAAAATGTTCTTAGGGAACCAGGAAGGTCTTTCCTTCGCATAAGACACTAAAAGAAAGTGATGTTACACAAACACTAAAAATGACGCTAACACACAACAGACCAGCTGCATGAGCGACGTTAAAAAATATCTTAAGGTAACAAATCTGCGAGACCACCCGTTAGAGTGCGGAGGGCTTTAGAGCTTGGTGATAGGATTGTGGGGAGCCTTAGGACAAATAGGCAATTTCACCCTCTGGGAAGGGGCAGTGAGGTGACACTTGGGAGGCCACCCCTCCCGGAGCCGGGCCACCCCTCCACCAAAGAACCCTTTTTGAAATACGTCCTGTAAGCACACCCTCAGTATTGGTACATGTGTGTGAATGTGTGTCACAGTATTGCTTGGAATAGCAACAAACCAAAAGAGAACAAAAAAACAATATAAACAAGAAATAATTTAAATGTTTACCAAGGAATTCAGGGTAAATGTTTTCAAATATCATTTATGTAACTGGAGAGTATATAAAAACTGAAAATTAGGTAATTAGATACTGATTATAATCATAATTGAACTTTTTTGTGACTTCCTGAAACTGTGGCCAGTATTTTCTTTGTAACAACCACATATCTCACTGCAGTTCTGTGAGGCCTCCTTATACCCCTCTGTGTGGGTGAGGAAACAGGTGCAGAGGGGTTAAGCCGTGATGCCAAGGGCAACTGGCGAGGAGACACAGTGGAGGGTTTGAACAAAATCAGAACAAGTTCAGGAACTGTAAGTTTAAGGTTTATATCACAGCGTCTCCAGGAGGTATTATTTTTTAAGTACACAAAAAAGCAAATAGAATGATCGCAGTTGTCTTTGTATGTCCACACCGAAAGAATTTTCCTGGAGGACTGAGGAGAAATTGTGGATGCGGGTTACCTTGGGAGGAGCGGGGAGCACTCAGTAGGAAGAAGGATTGATTTCTACATCACCTTTCTGTATTATTCAAGTTTTTAAAGTCTGTGTGCATTCTTGCTTTAAAAACAAAACAGTGCATTGCTGATTCATGGGAGAACAGATGAATTTTGGAAGTTCTTAAGAATGTTCTGACACATGGCCATCATCCTACGGTGCAGTTACTACTACAGGACATCACGGTGTCATTTACGGCTCTCCATTATGGAGCCCTCACTATGACTCTTGTGCTGACATCTTGATAATTCGGTACTACACCCGAGACACTGACGAGGTGTTCAAAGACGCTGACACACAGGTGTCTCCCCTATACTTGCCTTTGATTTAGGGAGCTGCGTGGGACTCCAGGGAGACTTCCCCCGCTCAGTGTCCCCCTGTGGAGTACTGTGTGGGGCTGGGCTGTACTGACTGTGTCTGAGTATTTGATGGTGTGGAGTGACAGGCTTGAAAAAGCACTTTTGCTTTTTTGGACAAGGACCAAGCACAACTCTGAGGGAAAGACAGGCTGGGAACAGGAGACACAAAGAAGGCAAGGTTGGGTTTACCAAGCTGTGGGAGACTAAGCTTGGGCCTCCATGCTCCTCCCTGTGGGGGTGAGGGTGGGGAGCACAAAGGTAAACTCATAAACTATCGGTGAGGTCATCAGCGCCACGGGGGATGGGGCAGACCTCCCGGGGCCCAGATATCCCCAGCAGTGGGAGGTGAGCCCTTGGAATGTGTGCCAGCAGCACTGGCCTGGAGTGATGTGGGCACCTCTCAGCCTCCAGGCCTCTGCCAACAAAGTGCAGGTAGAAGTCTTTAAAGTGTACAATCTGCCAGGCGACCGCCTGTGTGGAGTTCAGTTAAACAGTGGCTAGAGCCAGTTAGGTTTCATCCTTTTTGCATTTTAACTAACTGAGGAGTGGCATAAGTGTCAAAATAACACCATCCAAATGGAGTCTCTGGTCTTGAAAGAAACAAGTGTCTAAGTATTAAACTAAAAAAGAAGAAATAATTCATGCATGACTTAAAAAAACCACTCTTCTGATAGGCAAAAAGTCCTTGCCTTTCAAACCACCCCTTAGAAGAGCATTAGCTCCTTAAGAACGTGGAGTAGACGTTACTCAGCACGTCTGCAGCAGCCCAGTGGATGCCTGGGAAGAATGGCCAGGGGAGTCCACAGCCCAGCCTTTAGTGTCCAGTTCCAACATGTGTTAGCTGTGTGAGTTTGGATAATTTACTCAGCCTCTCTGTGCTGTTTTGTCTTCTAGGAAGTAGACGTAAGGACAACTACATCCATGAGTTTGTAACATTTAACCATAAAATACTTCAAACTCATGACCCACAACAAACATTCAAAACAGATTTGCTGAAGACCTGAGTGTTGTTGCCCTGTAACCTTCCCAAACCCGTCTTCATTTTTCATTTTAACTTGACCTGCTACTTTCCTTGCTGTACTCTTTCCTCACCCAAACACCTGTGTTCTGTGACAGCTGTTCCAGATTCAGAACCCTCTCCTGTTTTCAAGGCTACATCCTGCGTGGCCAGGGCTGCTGGACAGGACTGCAGACAGGGTGTTGTTGGAGTCGGCAGCTTCTCAATTCTCATTAACAAAGTAGTGATGCATTACACTTGTTTCAGGATTAATTTAGTCCAAGTTACAACAGTCTATATGTAAATAACCCCAATTTCAACCCCAAGTAGTAATTGATAAGACTGATAGTTTGATATCCCTTGATAAGCAAGAGAAAAAATGAAAAATATAAAAGTTATTCCATTAGCTTATCACATTATCAGCTTGCAAGCTCATTTAAAAGATTGAGTAAATCACGGAAGATTAATGTTTCTTCTTATCTGAATGAAGAATATTTGGAGACTCACTAAATGTCTCATGTGAGCTGCCTGCAGCCCACTGTAACCCCTGGAACGCCAGCCGGGTGGATCATTAACCAGGTTCAGACAAGGCCAGTGTTCTCCCGGCTTCCAGCTGCGTCTCTCATGGCCGACCTTGTAAATAACTCTGCACTGGAAAACTCACCCAGAAGGAGAGAACGTGTCTTTCTGCTGAGAAACACTGTTTCTGAGCAATGGAAATAAAGAAAATCCTGAAGCTTGAAAATAGGGTTTACTTATATTTATTGTTATAATAAATAGTTATTAGATTTTTATTAATTGTGCCACCTACTGAGATTTATAAACACTCTTCACAAAAGTTGTGCTAGCCACAAGCACAATGGGGAAGCAATTAGGTTCCTTATGAGAAACGGGCATCTTAATCCTTATATAATTTTACTTTTACTCTCTAAAGTATCGTTTGTTTGGTTACAGTCTACATAGTCTAGGTCTTCTTACTGACATTGTGGAAACACTAGATAATTTCAAATTTTATTTAAATTTTAATAAAAGCCAAACTTTGCTTTTTATTTTCTTTTAACTTCAGAATAAGAATGAGCCTATGCCCCAAACCTTGGTGTCTTATCTCATGATTATATGTGAAGTTTGAAAATTAAACTTGGACCAAAGCCGTCTAAGAAGCTAAATACATCAAACCTTCCCTCCTCCTCCAGGGCCTCTTGGCCACCTGCATCCAGGCAGGCCTGCCGGCATGTGAGCAGACAAGAACGGGAGCTTGGAGCACCTGCTGCCCCAGGCACTGGGCATGGAGGATGGGCTCCTCGTTCAGGAAGGCCCCAGACACAGGAGGTCAGCACATGCTTGGTGAGTATGCAGAAAGGACACCAAAGGTGATGAAGGGAATTGACCCTGAACATGGAAAGGCAGGCAGCAGAGAAGGCCCAGACCCCAGCAGCACGAGAAAGGCGATGCATATGGGAGCAGGTAACCTGTCCCCTCCAGGAATTCCACAGTGGACGTCCTGTCACAAACGTTAACGAACAGCACAACTAACATGGAAAACCAAAATACATTCTCCTTGCTAATCAGTAACTACCCGTTCAAAGAGAAAAGAAGATAATAATCAGTTGCTTATAAAGTGGAAAACGGGGACTCTATAAAAATGGCAACATCCAGTCATGATGCCTTCTGAAAAACTCAAAGTTTTGCAATCCTTTATTTTTTAAAAATAAAGAAAACAAACAAGCTACACATTAACTCACAGACTTTAAAAAATGCAAGGAACGACCACCTAGAAACCAAAATGAATCCTAAAAGAAATAAATTCAGGAGTAACAGTAAATCAGTAAAAAGTAAAACAAAGCAAACATTAAACTGAGGAAGTTTGTAAATTCAAGACACGCTTATTAGACCAAAATGGACATAACATATGAAAATGCAGTTATCAAAAGTTCTTAAAAAGTCAAGAACATGGGAAGTTAATGAGGTAGGTTGACATTGACAAGGGGTCATCAAACTTCTGGAGATTAAACATCATTGCAGGATGTATTCTGACTTTCCATTTGCTGTGCATTTTGATTTTATGACATCTTTCAGAGTAACCTGTTACAAGGATTTAACCTTCTCAGAAGACTCGTTTCAGACTTATGCTGTCAAATATGGGGACCATTAGTGACATACAGGTGTGCAACTCTAATTTAAATTAATTCAAATCAAATACAGTTAAAAATTCAATTATCCAGTCACTAAGTAGCCACAAATAAATATTCAAATTCAAGTTTTAATGAATTTTATGAAGTAAAACTTAAAATTTGGTCCTTCAGTTCCTCAGCGACCACGTGTATTACCAACTACCATATTGAACAAGGTGGGTGTTCTCACCAAGGCACAGAGTGCTGCTGGAGAGGGCTGTTCCAGAACATAAGATGATTAACACATCTCTGAAAGCTTACTCTTAAAACTAGTTTAGTAGGTGAGAAGTTGCCGTAGTATTTCTCGGTAATAAATAGTACCTTTAACACAGAGAAATCTTATAAATCATATCCAGTAGAATCTTAATAAAATCATCCCAGATAAAATATTTAGAACCTGCTATCCTAGACTGATCACTTATCAGGGCTGCCTTGGATATCACAAGGATGGTTGAATGGAGGACAATTTCAATCCAGATGCTCAGATCTTGTAATTAAGCATTAACAAGACACAAAGATAAATATTTAAGCAAATGATCATTTAGTCAAAGTATTAAATATATGGCTACCACCTGAGTTAACATGAGCAGAATATCATGGATTAAGTATTGTAATAGACTGACATTTAGATATGAATTGAATTCTCTTCTGTGAGTCATTCAGTGACTCCTGAGTAATTGCTGTTACCAGGCGCTTCTACTGGGGTCCAGACAAGACCATGGACAGACTCAAACTGAGCAACCCAAATCCTCCATGTTCCTGGAGCTTAAATTCCAGTGAGTGTTGAGGGGGCAGATGATAAACAGTAGACATAATAAAATGTAAAGCGTAAGGCGTTAAAGGTAATGAACACTGCAAAAAAAATAATAATTTAGGATGAGAAAGTAATCAAAGTGCACAGAAGTCAGGGGCCAGGCACAGGAAGGGAACACCAATTGCCCTCCAGCCTTACACAGCAGCCGCTAACGTTCATGTTCTTTGCAAAATGTCCACAAATGCTACATTCATCAACCAGTAATAATAGTAACTGTTATCATTACTATTCAGCAGGGCCTGTTCAAACTGGAAAATCTGTCCTGGAAATTTGATAAAAGGGAAAGTTTAAGGTTTTGGAGTTTTCCTTATGGCTCAAGGCACCGCCACTATCTTCCCCAGAGGGCTGTGCTCACTTCTCCGTACTGCCACTCCAGCCCCCCGAAAATTTTTCTCCACTTATTCAGGGAGGGGGGAGCATAAGGCAGATCACCCCCTCCTTACAATCCTGCAGTGCTGTCCGTGACTTTAAAATGCAGCCCAGAACGTGCTTTCAGTCTCCCAGAAGCCTGTACCCTCTGCCCCTGTTGGTTCCTCCTGGGCTCCTGTCATCCTCACTGGCCAGTGCTCAGGGTGCTCCTGCCACAACAGCCACCACTTCTGCCCCCAGAAACACCAGGGCTCACCCACGGTCCTCCCTCCTGGTCACACCTCCCCAAGACCTGCAGGTGCCCGGGTTTTTGTCCCCCATCAGGTTGGAGGGACACACAGGGACTTGTTTGCTTTCCCGTTGCTATGAAAGGTGAAGCAGATGTTAGACCCAGGACACAGCCCGTGGCAGCTTCCAGGCTATAGGCCTGGTTCAAGTCCTGACTCTGCCTGTCTTCAAGGGGAAGGTTCCTTGTGTGTTCGCAGGGTGTCTGAGTGTGTGTGAGAGGGTGGGAGGATGTCCTCAGACCTATTTCTGTGTCCAGCTATTTCATGCAGGAGCAGTTGGGCAGATTCAATATGCATGCTTCAAAGACGGCAAAGAAGATAGTTTAAAGCTGTCCTTCAAGATTGTAGGACCTGTTTTTAAAGAATGCAGGCAGTTCATAGGAGACACAGCGCATGCTGCCCTTCCGGGGGAAATGGCAAAGGACTGAGGGCAGTACTGGAACCACGAGCCATACAGAGCTGCACGGGCCACCTGAGTGGGATCACAGGGGCATCACCACTGCAGTGACACACAGAGGAAGTAAGGCAAGCCCAGGTCGTTCTCATCAGAATCATTGTCCTAGCAAGCCCTTCAATATGTGGTGGACACCCAACGAGCCAGGCTTTCCTGCAGAGCTTTTCTAAGAAAATTCAGTGATTGTTATTTCTTTTAGTAAGTGTGCACAGTTGTACAGCCTTATTCACAATCAAGTTTTAGACCATTTCCATTGTCCCGCAGACTGCCTATATGCCCGAGGCTGCCTCCCATCCCCAGGGTGTCATCACCTGAAATCCTCCCGTTTCTCTGCGTACACTCAACCCATCTGGTGTTCAGCCCCTGGCTCCGACCTCCCGCCCAGGTAGGCTGAGCTCAGCAAGTGGTGTGGGGAGCTCCTCCAGGGCTGTCTCGTCCACTCACCATGACAGGTGCTGGTGCTGTGCCCGGCCCTTTAAGCTCCAGGGTCCAGAGGGTCACTTCACGTTTCTGTTCCTCATACCGATATTGATCACGTTCATTTATTGATCACCTCGTATACTCCTCCCTCTTCTCCAGGCTCTATATACTATATTAATACCTGTCATCCTTAGAACAGATTTGCAAAGGCAGGGGTTAGCAGGTAGATTTCTGTAGATAAGAGATTGAGGCTGAACAATCCAACTGTCCACTGACTGGTGAATTAACTGTTTATAAACCATCAGCTGGTGACCTCTCCAAACAGTGGAAACCACCCAGCAGTGCGAACGGTCTGTAGCACTTCATAGATCATCTAAAACCGCTATGCTGAGTGAGAGGAGCCACAGCACAGCCCCGTGTTGCAGAACTGTTTCTCCACAGTGTCCCCAAGACACACAGAGTTGGGGAGCCGTTGGTGGCTGCCAAGGCAGCAGCAGGACGGGGGACCAACTGCTCCTGGGCACATGCGCTCTTTTAGGGACAAAGGAAATAGTGTAAAACTTGATTGTGGATAAGGCTATACAACTCTGCACATTTACTTAAAAAAAAAAATCACTGAATTTTCTTAGAAAAGGTCTGTGGGAAAGCAAGGCTTGTTGGGTGTCTACCACATATTGAAGGGCTCGCTAGGACACAATTTGACTTTATGTGCAGTTTGTTGTAACTCATGTTTCCTTATCATCAGGCAAGTTGACATCAAACATCAATATTTTCGATGGCAATTGGTAAATATCAAAAAGTGAAAACAAACATCTTTCCAAAGGGAACGTATTTTGGAAAGATGTTTGGAGAACACTTAGAGATCTAAAAATAGACTTCCCATTTGATCCTACAATTCCTCTACTAGGTATATATCCAGAAGACCAAAAATCACATTACAACAAAGATATATGTACCAGAATGTTTGTTGCAGCCCAATTCATAATTGCTAAGTCATGGAGGAAGCCCAAGTGCCCATTGACCCATGCATGAATTAATAAATTGAGGTACATGTATACCATGGAATATTATGCAGCCTTAAAGAAAGATGGAGACTTCACCTCTTACATGTTTACATGGATGGAGCTGGAACATATTCTTCTTAATAAAGTATCTCAAGAATGGAAGAAAAAGTATCCAATGTACTCAGCTCTACTATGAAACTAATTTATGGCTTTCATATGAAGGCTATAACCCAACTATAGACCAAGAAGCAGGGGAAAAGGGAGAAGGAGGGTAGGGGGAGGATGGGTGGAGGGAGGGTAATTGGTGGGACCACACCTATGGTGCATCTTATAAGGGTACAGGTGAAATTTACTAGGTATAGAATGCAAATGTCTTAACACAATAACTAAGAAAATGCTGTGAAGGCTATGTTCACCAGTTTGATGAAAACATTTCAAATTGTACATAAAAGCAGCACATTGTACCCCATGGTTGCATTAATGTACACAGCTATGATTTAATTAAAAAAAAAAAAAAAAGTGAAAACACAGCCTAATGATGGCTTTTGAGACATAGAGCTGGGATAGTCACTTGTACCAACACCATTAAGGTTTTAGTGAACCATGATACTCCCTGTGACTTTCATCACATGCAACATTCCAGAAATTTACTGTAAACATCTGTTACTATGGGGGCCACATTTGACCACTCATGAGTTCTAGCCTCAGTTACACATATGACTGCATATACTCACTCATACATCCTAATCCCATGAGGATCATAAAATCATGACTGGTCCTACTTACAGGCTGCCAGCTCAAATTGCATAATGGTTTTATGATGTGGCAACGCATACTCAAAATGGTCTTTTCTCAAAAGCCTTCCTAACAAGCTGTCATCAAGAATATATTATGCATTTATCATGTTTTATTTCTATAAATAAAACATTTACAGCACCATGGCTAATTCAGTCCATGAGAATCTAGGATGTTCCTCAACAGGTCTCCAAAATGGCATCATCAGCACATAATTCGCTGCTGAAAATCTTCCTCTCACTTCTGGAGGAACGAAAGGGAAAACAACAAACATGACAAATACACAATCATAATCCAAAAATAATGAAAAGAAAGCAGGCAGGTCCCTCAATGAGATTCACTGCCCATTTCTCTAAAATACCACGATGCCACCCATGGGACAGCTTTCCCTCTGTCAGCTGACAATGACCTTCACAGCCAGGAAAATAGCCCCGCAAAGATAAAGTAAGTGTGCGTCCCTAAAAAGACTTGACATCTATTCAGAATCACATCATCCATCTTCCACGTGGACTGAATGCTCCTGCTATTTGAGTCTTCTGTTAGTCATAATAATTTTAATTCTCTCAACTACCACATAACCTCAAAGATAGATGAAGGTCACCTATATCATCTATCTTACAATTGTCCGTGCTTAATAAATATTCACTGACAATGATTCTAACCTTGCAGGAGTTAGTTGTTCCGTAAAGAACTCACAAAGGGAGTATCATGGTTCATTTAAACCTTCACATCCGTAGGAGTCCTTTGTATATTTCTGCCTCAAAGAATTTCTCAAATAGATTATTTTCAACTTGTTACTTAGAACAAGCAAAATGAACCCTAGGCAATGGAGGATGGGATTTAAGAGGAGAAGTTCATGTGCCCTAAACCCCACGCTATCTGTCCACTCTTTTACCCCCATGTTTCTCCATAATTCATGCTCATGAAACAACACTGCTGCAGACAGAGGCCTGGTCCCTGTGTGCTCTTACAGGCTCTACAGGCTGCGGCCAACAGACTGAGGCATGGCTGTTGTCCCCATGCAAAAGTTCAAACTCCACCTGTCCATTTGCAAAGGTGCAAACTCTCCAATCTGATGACAAAGATACAGGGAAGATCTTGAAACACAGGAGCTGATCAGTAGAACAGGGCTCCATGTACACGTCAGCCATGGACCTGCTACTTATAGCACAACTCTTGGGACAGCGAAGTTATTTATGCTTAGGTCTCCCAATAAAATAATTGACGTAACCAAAAAGGTTTCTAAAAAGAGTTTTCTGAAATCACTATCTATGTATGTGCGTCCTTCATTGGCAAGTATAATATATGGCATGACAAGCTAGATGTTTTCCCCACAATACAAAGAAACAGAAATGCTCCAGCGTAACTTCTCTCACAGATTTCCTGGTGAGACGTTTTTTCTGGTCAGCAGGTGACAGCTGTCACCACGATGCTCCATGAAGCCATCTTTCTGTCATTTCTCTATGTGCATTCCTTTGCGTCAGCCACTTTGAAAGGAACTAATGCTGTTAGAGATGTTGCTGTCACACCAACGCACAGCTCCAGATAGCTGTGAGTCAGACTGAACCAAGGACACCACCCATGATGACTGGAAATTCCTGTAGGATTCCCTTGATTAAATGCCTTGAACACCAGTGCTCTCTGCAGTCTCTCCCTCTTTCTCTCTCTGATCTTTCATCACTAAATCATCTAATCAGGGGAGCAGATAACCACCCACCACCTGAGCTGCCAAAGTCACAGAGCCTTCCCAAACCCCCCTAGGAATCAGCTTTCTGAGCAAGTCTGTGCAGAATTACAGTTGTCCACTAGGCACAAACCAAAGGGATCCTTCTCACAAGATCCAGCCTCACACAAGCAAACAATTAGAACCCCAGTGATGGGAATGACCCAGGAGGAGACACGGGTGCTGTGGTTTGGAATCCAGGCTGGCTTTCTTGCTGGCCATCAGCTTCCGTTGAGTGAAACGATGTGTCTGACCTACAGATTCCTCTTATACAAAATGAAATAGAATATGGAATATTCTATGGAATAGAAATAGAATAGAAACTTTTCTCATGATGTTAATATAATCAAATTCAATAGAAGTTCCTAGAATCTGCCTACAAAACAAATGCCTGGCCTACAGCAAGTGCTTCTTTAATAAGAATTCCATTCTGAATTACAAGTTCAGACTTTTTTTTCCCCCCAAAGCTCTTATTTGAAAGTTGAAGAGGATGGAGTAGGTTGAGAGAGGTAAGGTAAGATAAATAATGCCCTCTGAATAAAGCCTTCCAGCCCTCCCCATTGTCTGGTCCCAGAGGAGCCACCATCTGAAGAACTGCTGTGACTAAAATAGGTCAAATCCTAAGAATGTTTTAGCTTTTTCTATAATAGAAAATCATTACTGAGTGCAGTGGAAGCTGCCCCTCTGGACAAAGGCAAAACACATGAGCTTCGAGAACATTATCAGCACGAAGAGAGGAAATCATGGGAAGGACACGTGAGGGGAGGGCTAATTAAGACATTATGGGAACTGGGAAGTTTAGCTCATCACAAAAGGAATTCTATGGCCAGCATCTAACTACACGCGGTGGCAACAGCAAGCAGATTCTTCTGGTGCGCCTGTGTCTTCAGTGAGATTTTGCCTAATATAGGGATGAACTATTTGCTACACATATGGGCTCTACCACTTTGCGCACATTGCACCATATCCTGTGTCACGGCCACTCTGCCCTGTGACAAGGCCCAGAGTGAGCCACACCTTTGACAAAAAGTAGATGAAAGACTGAAACCAGAGAAAGGAGAAGTTGGTTGGGGTTGACTTTGAAACCAAGATCAAACAAAAATGACCTCCTGGAAGTCTCCAAATCTAATTCATTTTAGAGTGCAGAAGATAAAGGTGAAATCCAAACTGTGGATAATTGCCAGATCAGAGGATTAATTTCCAAGCTATCCATGGGAATGTGATACAATGTCAAGATGTAATTAATATGCTCGCTCCTCACAGATGTGGGACACGGCAGATGCTAACTCCCGATCTTATCTCAGTATTAGACAATGCCATGTGTACACCGTAAAATAGGTAGTAAGCTGGTCTATTTTCACATATAAACTGTACAATTGGTGAGATTAGTAAATCATTCTCAGCAGCAATCCTACAGACGAGAGGGTCCCATTCTGCACGCAGAGGCCCAGGGCTCCCGGGCACTTGGCTGCCTGGTGGCACCTGGGCTGGCCAGTTCTCAGCCCTGGGTGCACAACATGACCCTGAGTAAGGCCAGGCTGGGGGTTTTGTTTGTTTGCTTGTTTTTAAGTTTTTAAAGTTTTACATCAATACAAGGTGTATTTTCACTAGTTTAAATAAATGTAAACACGTACATGATCCAGTTGGTATTTTAGAACCAAAATTCAGAGGAAACTGGTGTCCCATAAAGTCCCCACACCGGCCACAGCCTGCAGGTCCAGTTACAGGTATTTAGAGATCTCTCATCTGAACCTATTTCAAAGATGTGGGTGACCATTCTAAGTTACACATGGAGCAGCTCTGGTGCTCCCCCTAGTGGGGGAAGCACGACACGTGTGTTGCTACATTCATAAGACGGGCAATACCTGGCCATTGAGTGTGGGGGGGTGGGGGTCAGTAATCTCAATTTTAGTAGAATGTGTATACCCATAAGCTATTTCTCAACAAACATCCTTTTGGACCTCTGGAGGCTAGAGTTGGGGCTGGGGAAATACTGATTGCCATCAGGTCGAAGACAGTTTTTAATTAGCAAACATACAATTACGTTCAGCATAAAGTAATTTTAGAGATTCAGAACAATGAGGCTGAGTGGTGAAGAAAAGGCCAAATTAATCACTGGCCTTCTTAAGAATAGAACGTGCTTGTTCAGCATGCTCACGTGTGTGTGTACTCGTGTGTACGTGTGCTTATTGAAACATTTGCTGTTTTCTTCTCAGCCTCCTAGACATCCTCATACATCTCGGCTGGAGCAGACCGTGCTTCTTTTTGGCTGATTGTCTTCATCACCTAAAGATGATCTGCAGAGGGAACAGCCAAGAGTTGCCTGTTTCAGGTAGGTGATCTCTGCACATGTAAACAAGGTCGATGGCTCCTCTGGCTTCTCGGGCGTCAGATATAAAGCCAAAACGTTGGCCACTCTGGGCACTGTCTTCACTTATGACACCATGTTAAGTGCAAAGTGATCTCCCAAGTGTTGGCGATGGACAACGACTTTCTCCCCAATGTGTGGGCATAAGCAGTGACTGTAAAGTGTTGCATCAAAAACACCCTTTCACTTTAAAACAGGCTGCTCCAATGATGTCTTGTTATCCCACTTGCTTTCAACAAGTCATCCTAAAGGTCCGCACGTCAATAGAACTGCCTCTAATCTGACCCCCCTCCCGGCTCTGGGACTTCTCTCCAGGTCACCTTGTGGTTCTGTAACTCCATTTGAACTTGCTGGCATTACAAAGCATGTGCTGATTTTCTGATGAGGTTTGCCAGGTACACGTGTACTGTGCATACACCTGCATGTGGATATCAGCTCGTTTCATCCTCCTGGAGCCCGAGACAGTGTTAACCACAAATCAGGAAAACCGAAGCTCAGAAAGTCAGCCACTTGAAGTTAGATTTGATCAAGAAGTGTCTGACTCCACAAGCCACATTCACTCATCTTTCTTTCCATTTATTTACCTTTATATATATATATATATATTTTTTTTTTTTTCCACTTACTTATCTTAAGATGCAATTGATTCTACTGCTTGCTTGAATATCTACCTAAATCAGTATCTTTCCTTGACTGGAGAGAGCTCGTGTCTTTTAACCTATTTGTTTTGCAGGCTACACTCAGAAACCTTACGTTGTAGGAGCTCCCTTGTTACTCACTGGTTTGGATTTGATAAAAGCAGTTGTCTAATATATAATTTATTTTAATTAAATAAACAAAATAACATCAAATACGCTTCTTATTTTTTGAGAAATGCCAGCTCTTCATTCCTTATTGTCAGTACAGAAAGTCACTGCCTCACGGTTGGTGGAGGATTTGGTGTGGTAGGAAACCTGTTCACAGGGATTTTCACACATAATAGTTGACCAGTTTTTGTCATAAACTTGATAATTAAAGACGACATCTGTCTAGGAGATGGAGAAATAATGATTACAAGGTCTCTCTGCTCACGCATCAGATACAAAAGGCTAATATCGGACAAATGCCACCTCGTTTGTGAACTGTACATCATATAAATCGTATTATATCATGTTACTCAAAACATATTTCCACGTTTGTTATTTAGAATTTGGTTAGAGGTTTTCTTTATCTGTCACTAGAAAAACTGCTCATGTATATGATTACAACTGCAGAAGTGCTCATTTCCAAAGGGCCCATCCGGCAACCCTCTCCATGTGAACAGCATGTGCCTGCCTGCTTGTTTCACTGCTTTGGACATTTGCTGCCAGGGCCTCACAACAGCTGTGAGCCTGTGTGAAAGTTGAATGGGGAATGCATGTTCCCCAAACTCAACTTATAAAGGGCCAGTTCTAGGCTGAGCTTTTCATAGTCTTTGCACGCTCTCTGTAGATACAGGGACTCTCTCCAGCCACAATGATGGAGTAAGTAATTCTCATCCATTTGGTTACCCATCCATTCACTTATGTATTCATACATCCACGCCCCCACCCATCCATGTGGTTCCTTTCCTGGGCTAGGAACTGCTGGGCATTGGAGATACTGTAGGAATTGTGACAACCATGGTGCTACCCTTAGTGCTATTTATCTATTGAGATGGAGGGAAAAATACTAAACTCATAACCAAGGCAAGAATTAAAGTGAGATACTGTTGCATAAGAAGGGAACCTGCCCTGGCTTGGAGCATCAGTGAAGTACTATTTATGAAAATGACTGTTCAACTGAGATCTAAAGAATAAAATGACATTTAACTAGTGCAAGTGGATGGGCATGGTGTTCCAGACAGAGGGCATAGTGTCTGTGAACACCCTGACAGAGCTCAATTGAGAGAGCTCGATTTCATTTTGAACCCTATAAATGTTGATGTGTCCTGGGTCTAGAGAGCTTCCCAAGGAGGCTGGAGGTGTAAGCAAGGTCAGATGCCCAAGGCATCACTGCCATATGGAGGAGCAGGGCTTATCCAGATGCCATGGGGGCATCTGACGACTGGATCGGACCTTGGCCTTCCAGCCTGCACTGAGATTGCTCTCTGGAGGGAGTGGAAAGGCAGGGAGCAAGCAGGTTGCCTCAAGGCTTGTGGAACTGTCTTCAAATCAATACGGAAGTACCCTCAAATTTGAAGTACCTTCAAATCAGTACCTTCCATTTCTGTTTTTGCTTAAAGTTCCACAGGACCCAACTTAAACTACATTGAGTGGAGGCAAGGCCACTGAAAATTAACAGTTTTCTTTGAAAAAGTTCCCAACAACTGTGAGTTTAGATAAGGATTCACCATATCTAGGGAACAGTCTTTTCATCTTCACTTAATAAGAAAAGATATATATATATGAAAAGATATACTTGCATGAAAGTTTAAATTATAATCTGAATAAAATGACTTTGCATATTGAAAAAAATTACCAATTACTTAAACTTCATTTCACTTTACATTTTTTATTCCCAATATCTAATGTTTTAAGGGATATACATATAATTATTCAGTGACAGAAAATTAGAATAATTATATATCATATATTTACCTATTAAAGCTTTCTATTATTTTAATAACATTTCTAAAATAAAGGAAAATAACCATTTTATCATTTATATAAAGCTCATAAGTAATTAGCACGTAGAATTTTTTTTTTTTTTACAAATAATAATTTAGTTTAACATTTGCTTCAATACTGTTAGGATGTAATGACAGTATATGCCTTATGGACATATTCATTTATTATCAATTAACTCTAAAAGAAAAAATAAGAATCCAATTTACATTATTTTAGATTATAGTTTTTCAAATGAGGCATTACATTTAGTTTGTAGTAAACGTTCTATAACTTTTGAGTTATGGAAATTATAGAAAAGACAATCTAAAATTACCACTGATTTTGTTACTAAATTAAAATGCTAAGATTCATGTGATTTAATGCCCTTAAAACATATGCTGTTCTTCCTAAAACAAAAAAAAAAAGTAGGAAAAAAAGTAGTCTTGAGTAGTGAAAAATAGGTGCAATCAATGACAAAAGGATGGATGTTGTTATTACACACAAGGACCAAAAGTCAGAAAAATGATACATACCCAGAATAATTGGAGAAGGGATAGCAAGGAATATTAAGGAAAAAGTAAATGCAACTGGTGGTTTCTATTCAGCTTTTAGGCTCCTGGTTGTTGAGTGTTGGTGAGGGAATTACTGAGAACAGCTGTTTTTCACTATTAGGAAAAACAGGGCTATACTCAGTGTATAAATTCACTTTGATAAAGAGTCTGGCCTCAGGCGTATAGAAGATAACATCCCAGTTTCCTCTTTGAAAGTGATTCAGAGCAGCCAAACTCACAGTCTGAAAATACAAACACTTGCTGTCACACACATGCCCCTGAGTTCTGATTTATACCTGTATAAGTCATGAAATACAACAGCCAGGCCTACTGAGGAGACACAGCGCTCCTTCTCCTTCTGGCACGCTACACGAAAGGCTTAATTTTAATCAAAGTAGTGAAAGAAGCAAGAACAGCCTCCCATTGGAGAGAAATGTCTGATTACATTGGGTCTGACAGCTCCAATCCCGTACAAGAATAAGCTTATCACCTTAACAGGGCAGTCCCTTTTCACAGATAGGGCTGGAAATTCCCCACTTTAGTTTTGGGGTGTGTTCTCCCTGTTCAAACCAGTGATTGTGCAAGTGATTTTTGTAAAGCAACAATAAGAATGTTGGTTTTCCATTAAAAAAATTATTCATTCATTAAAAACATTTTTATTGAGGGCTTTACTATGTGACAGGCACGATTAAAAGGGTTAGAGATAAATCAAGAAAAAGTCAAACATCCCTGTAGTACTCTCAATACATAGCATAGTAGACAACTTGATTATTATTAAGGAACCATCTTTTAACTCCGAACTCTCCTTTTAAATTTGTTTTGTGATACTGAGGCTTGACTTCCACAAATCCCATTTCTGTGTTGCCACCTGCTCCCTATTCAGCTCCAACAGCCCACAAATAGAGGATGGGGTGGAGTGAGAAAGGTGGAAGAACCTGTCCTTCCTGTCTAGCCCCTGTAAACTTCTTATCCCCCCCCTCACTTCCTATCTTCCCCACATTTCTTTTCTGTCCCCTGTGGACTTCCTGTTTGGCTTCTGTATACTTCCTGTCTGTTCCCTGTAAACTTTCTGTTGTTCCCTGTGAACTTCCTATCTGCTCCCTATGGACTTCCTGTCTGATCCTGTGAACTTCTGTCTGTTCCTTGTGGACTTCCTTTCTGGCCCCTGTGGGGTTTCCTGCCTGGCTTGTGTGGACTTCCTGTTTGTTCTTATAAACTTCCTGTTTGTTCCCTGTAAACTTCCTGTCCTTTCCTGTGGACTTCCTGTCTACTCCCTGTGGACTTCCTGTCTCTTCCAGGTGGACTTCTGTCTGCTCCTTGTGGGTTTCCTCCTGTCTGGCCCCTGTGGGCTTCATGTCTGTTCCCCGTAAACTTCCTGCCTGGCCCCTGTGTATTTCCTGTCTGTTATCTGTGAACTTCCCGTTTTCGCCCCATGGACTTCCTATCTGGCACCTATGGGCCTTCTATTTCCTTCCATTTCCGCCAGTCTTTCCTCACCCTGGCAGGGGGAGTTTGCTTCAGGAGCAACAGCTGTCTCCTCAGAGTCCTAGCACCAGGCAGGGATTTGAGGCCCCACTGGAAGCTTCTGAATTTTAATAATCCCAAACTCCCCTCAGTTCTCCCGCCCTTGGTGGTGCAGCTGCTTCTCGCAGTTGCTGCATAGTGGTGCTCTAGTATTCCTTTTTTAATTTTTCAATTCTTTAATGACTACTCAGTGCAGTGTGTTAATTCTCTTCCTTCAAGTAATTGTGTGGTTTTTGTCTGCTGACTTGGGACTTGGACTGATAATTAGTGGCGGATGTGCAGAAAAATAAAACATGGATAAGATGTATGTATGTATGTGCATGTATGCCAAGTTTGGTGGGTTGGCCAGGGTGAAGATTAAGAAGAAAAAATTTCACATGTATATTTAGGAGATACAATCAGGCTGCTCAGTGTGAATCTCAGGCAAGGAAAGATCTTGCTTTTGAGGCTGGTTTTATTGGGACTCTTTTAGTCTGTTTGGGTTGGACTTTTGTATGAATAGCCATTCTTTTAAAAAGTAGGCTTCAGGCCCGACCCAGCAGCTCATATCTGTGATCCTAGCATGGGAAAATCACTTGAGGCCAGAAGTTCAAGACTAACGTAGCAAGAGCAAGAACCTGAATCTATAGCAAACAGGAAGATAATTCGGGCATTCTGGCACACCACCGTAGTCCTAGCCTGGGAGACTGAGGGAGGAAGATCACTCAAGCCCAGGAGTTTGAAGTTACAGTAGGCTATGTTGATGTCACTGAGTTCTAGCCCAGGAGACAGAGTAATACCCTATCTAAAAAAAAAAAAAAATTTTTTTTCAGGAGACCTGTCCCCAGATGGTCCTAGGCCTGGGTCATGCCTAGAAGCAACAACAGCAATGACTATAGAAATCACGTCCTGCTCCTCCCGGGAGGTAACGCTGGCTGTTTTCAGGTTGATCTTGGCCAGGAAGAACCGTTGCAACACTGCTCTGCAGATGAGCACCATTCCAATGAATTTTATGACATTCAGTGACCACATGAGAGTCCATGATGACTGTTGTTGGTGACAGAGACATCACACAGGGAAGTTAGGAGTTCCAGACAACAACCAGAAGGAAATCCTGTGATTCTGTCCTCTCGCATGTGAATGGGTCCGGTTCTCCAAACCAAGGACATATCTGCTTTATTTTTAAATCTCTACATATATTCTAACATTTAAACTCCATCAGTTGCTTCTTCCCTATCATGAAAGGTAACATCACCCAGAGTTTTTCAGTGATAACATCACTGGACAAAGAATTTAAAGATGTGCATCCTAGACCTGTCTAACTCCAGTGGGTTTATAACATCCACAAGTCTCTACATCCTTTTGGATCTTAGTTTCATCACCTCAAAAATGAGGGAACTGGCACAAAACCATAGATTTTATGGTTAAAATTTGATAATCATCTAATTTGTGTCTACAACTAATAGTAAACTAGTAGAAAAATTTGTAGTTACATCAAGTATAAAAGTTTATCTTCTAACATGTTACTCTGATCTATTTCTAGTGATAAAATACTTTTGTTTCTGCCAATTTCAAAGTTTGACTATTATATTTATTCTTAACCAATTAGCATACGTTTATGAAAATTTTATACTTTCCATTAATTCTTACAACCCCTTCTTAAATTTCCAAATCACCACCAACTTTAGGCATACTTTATCTCAAGAACCCAACTCTTCCTCACATGCCTCCCAAGACTGGCTCTGTCATCTGCCTACATGTGCCACCATTGGTCTTTGCAGAGAGTGACACCTTTCTTTCAACACTCTATTAACTCTCCTGACCATTCCCCACGTGGGTTCTTCCTTTTTACTCCTGTTTTATTTACCTGACTCAAGAGCATTTTAAAAAGTCAACTGAAAACTTGGCAGTATTTCAGACAGCTTCCTAGGATTTATTAGGTGCTTTCAAAAAATCTCTCAATGACTAGGATTTCCAGGGAATCCCTGGAGTTTGTGGCTGGAAATAAAACTCAGTACAATTCAAACCAGAGCCTAGAGTGAATTTCCAACCAAGTGAGAGAATAAATAAAACTGAGGAATACATCATTTATAAGTTTTGCAACAGTTTTGAAAACAAGAGAATAATAAGATTTGAGAAGTGCTAGTAGTCATCCCATGCTTTAATGCCTCAGCAAACATCATGTTTAATACAAGAAGAGTTCAAGTTCATGCAGATTTGATGCCAAGGATAAGCTGATAGACTTTCTTTTTTTTTTTTTTTGCTAAAGTGCTAACACGAGTACAAAACCTTTATGAAACCCTTTAACGAAATTAATTTTTGTCACATGCAACAGAAAGTATTTCCGAAAAAAAATTCATTTCAAAATACAGACTAATGGAATTTCTAAAAATAGTTTTGTCAAAAACACTAATGATGAAACCATTTCTTATTAAAGTATAGATTTCAAAAAGCGGATGGTGCTTGGCTTTATTGATAGAAAGAAATTAGATGAAATAAATTATAAAACTAATTTTGTATTCATTCATACCTAAAAATAAAGATTGAGAAGATATAGTCTTTTTGTTTGTAAATTCAAAATACAATCATTCATTTCCATAGCAAAGGTATATTGACACTTTGTGTAACAAAAACTTAGGAATATTAAGATGAACACAAAAGAATTCTTTGGGCAGTGCCTGTGGCTCAGTGAGTAGGGCGCTGGCCCAATATACTGAAGGTGGTGGGTTCAAACCCGGCCCCGGAAAGGCAGAGGCAAGATGGCTGACTGGGGCCAGCTTTCCACAGAGGCTCCCATCCAGAAGGACAGTTAAAGGATAGAAGTTTAGCAAGTAACTCATTGTTTTGGAGCTGAGCCCAGAGAGAAGGTTGAAGAACTCAGATCAACCCTGCTGAGGAGAGCTGCGATCCCAAGGATACAAACAAAAGGTGCAAAATCCATCACCAAGCAGAAGAGAGTCCCCTACCCCATGAGAAGGGCTTGCAGTACGCTCCATACAAACAAGTGAGCAGAGTTCAAGCGTTCTCCCACTTTTTCCCATGGGAGAGAGCCTCTAAAAACTGGACCTCCTTCCCCTACTAGGGTGCCATGGCACTCGTCTGCCAGGCATGAAACTGTATCTATTCTCTATCTGCAATTCTGAACTCCCAGGCACCCCGACATCGTTAGAGATGAGGATGGGGAGGAGGGACTCCCAGGAGCCCCGACATCATTAGCGAGCTGCCCTTCAGGGCCAGCTTGAAGCCCTGTAAGGACCTTAACTGAGATCCACTATGGACTTTAATTAGAAGCGGAAAGAACTGAGAACGACAATGACAAAACCAAAAGGCGTCTAATGTAAAGAGGGCGTTTACCGCCTAATGAACTGTTTTTCTTAAAATGTTAACAGGTTAGGAAGATGAGGAATGAGTAACTATTAGGAAAGAAATTCCAGCGGTGGCAGCTATTGGAGGATCTCATTCCATATTCTATTATCTGGCTGCAGAAAGAGGGCTTTGTAATTCTTCCTTTTTCTTCTTTACAATGCCTTGGATACATCCTACCTGAAAGCAAACACTCCTAAACCTCACACCCTAAATCCTAGTCAAGGTCACACACACAAAGACCATCTACGGACACAGCATCAGTGAAGGTCCAGTGTACGTGTTCGGGAGATTGATGGTGAAGAGACACAACTTTCTATTCCAGTGACCACAATATTAGATCTCAGCATTTATTCTCCAGAGGAGCGCTTGGTCCTGTTTCTTATCATTTCTTTTTTTTTTTTTTTTTTTTTTGAGACAGAGTCTCAAGTTGTGGCGCTTGGTAGAGTGCCATAGCATCACAGCTCACAGCAACTTCCAACTCCTGGGCTTAAGCAATTCTCTTGCCTAAGTCTCTCAAGTAGCTGGGACTACAGGCACCCGCCATAATGCCCGGCTATTTTTGTTGTTGTTGCAGTTGTCATTGATGGTTAGCTGGTCCAGGCCGGGCTTGAACCTGCCAGCCTGGGTGTCTGTGGCCAGCGCACTACCCACTGAGCTATCGGTACCACCAGTTCCTTTTCATTTCTTTATCTTTCACATAATATCCCAGTTCTAACTTTCACTATTAACTTACATCGAGTTCACAGAGAGCTGTAGATTTCAGGCAGCTGCTGCCCACCTCGACCACAGGACAGACTGCAGGGCAGGATCAGCTGTCATGGGAGAGACCTGGCTCCGGGGGACTCAGAGACATAGGTGAGCTCGCAGCCTGACAGGGTAACGAGCAGCACCTGGCCCAAACTTCATGAGCAAATCCAAGTTACTGAAGCCTGGAGGTTGCAGTCACCTTGCTGACACACAGAAGCTTCCACTGCTGGGTAAGCCTTCTCGGAAAAAAAGCCAAGGGAGCGTCATCTTCATTTTATGCATTATGTGAAGAGTTCTGGTTCATTAATTGAGGAAGATCTATTTTCCTTAGGGGAGTGTGGAAAAAAATCAGCCACGTTGTTTTCGTGCTTAACAAAAGTGCCAAATAACCACTACCCCACCCCTGGCAACTCAGACCAAAAGCCTGTTGCAAATGAAAGTAGAAATGAGATCAACTTGTATCAAATTCCCCTAAATAGCAGCATGCTAATATTAAAAAAAATATATTTTTATAGGATTTGGCATTTGTGTATATTTTATGGACTTGGTTATGAATCCATGTCCAGTCTTCTCTCTCTCACACATGCAAAATCCCTATAAGGTCCAGGGCCTGCTTTTCCTCTCCTCAAAGAGGAAAGAAAATTTAAGGCAGACTGAAAGCATTTCCTAGAGAAGCAATGTCCAAACACCTGTTGCTAAACCTTTAACATCCTCAAGACCTTGACATGTTTCGATCACACATTTCCACTCTGCCATCCAAGGTACATTTCATTCATTTGTCTATAATTCATCTGTGGTCAAGAATCCAAGTATAACCTAAGATTATTTTCTCATAACAATATGAAAATATTTTAAGAAAAGCCATTGAAATTTCAGCTTGAGTAGGTCTGTGGGATGCAGGGAGATTATCGACTTGGCCAGGACCCCAGTGAAGTACAGCACCTAAAGTGATGGGTGCTGTCCAGCTCAGATATCCAGACCATGGGAATGCACCATGGGCTCAGTGAGACTGCCGAGGCCCTGCTGTAGATGAGCACTCTCATTTATAACATGTGATCATTATCAGAATAATAGATGCAAAGTACAGAAAATCACTTAAACAATCTGATCAAATAATCTGTAGAGAAAATGTGGTAAATACCGCTGTTGTTCTATTTAAATGAAGGCATTTCTTCAGTTTTTACAATGGGCCAGGTAAATTAGAGTTAAAATGTTTTATAAGAAGTTAATGTGCTCAGACCTGGCCAGAAGTTCTTTCACAATTATCTTAAAACAACAACTGGGTGGGTGTGCATGCTGCTTCTCAGTGGGTGGAAGAGGCAGCATGACGTATTCCAGAGTACTGCCCGGACCCCTGCTAATCCGCACTGCACGGCCACACCATTCTGAGGACAGCTCTGGTCATGCGTCCTCTATTCACACAGCACCATCTACGTCTCACACAGGTACCATGAGCTGTACTCACCAAACCTTGGCAGGTCGAAAGGGCCACGGAGGAATTTCTGTGGGCTCGCACAAAGCCTTGGTAGAAACAGAAGTCCTCTGGCAGCAGAGTCTGCACAGACTTGGTGCCTCCCTTCCCCAGGGTCTGCATGATAAAGCCTGGAGCCACGAGGCTGCTGGAAATTCTCAAATCCATGTGGAAATTGTGCTTGGAGCCTTTCAGGTGGAGGTGAAGGGAGTCAGCTCCTAACTGGGTGGCTGCTCTCCTCCGTCGCTGGTGAGGGGTGATCTCGCGGGACATGGGCTCTCCCCCGTGGTCAACCTCGTAGGCAGAGACCAGGTCAAATTCTGAAAGCAGAAGATGAGGAGTGACTGAGCCACTGCAAGATCCTGAGAAGAATCAGAAGTCTTAGAAAAGAAGGCTAACTTAGCAGGTGACATTTTCACCTAGTAAAAAATTTTCACCTAGAAAACGCACCCCTCATTCATTCCCAGCTCAGCGTGTATAATACTACACCTGAGCTAAAAGGGAAAACCAAGGGTGTGGCCTGTACTGAAGTTGAGGCTGCCCTGCAGTGTGTCAGGACCAATCCAGAATATTCTATGATGTTTGCAGGGAAAATGAATTCCTGACCAAATAAAACCAAAACTGGACTTTTAGGATTATGTTTCGTAAATTTTAGTGATAAGGCAATTATCATATGTAATCTTCCTATAGTTTTAAAACCTTACTTTAACAATATTCTTTCTGCACTTTATAAGTATCTTCATTGAGCTGATAAGAAATTTTAGTTTAAAAATACCTGCAATTTGTCAGAAAACAGTCAAAAAGAAAAATAGGCAAAGCACTCTTTGCTGTTGAATTTTTAAATATTTACTCACTGAATCATGGACCGTGCAGGAGAAATAAGGAGACACAGACACCCGCACCCCAGGTTTCCCAGGGGCCAACGCCCAGCAAGGCCTGTGTGTGAGTTTCCCAGGGGCCAACGCCCAGCTAGGCCTGTGTGTGAGTTTGCTCCCACTGACCCTGCCCGTGGCCTGGGCTCTTGGACTTGATCAGATTTCACGCTCCGAGGCCTTTCAGAGACGTGCACCCCATTCTTCTTTACACTATAATGTATAAGGTGCTGACCTAAACCACAGTCAAATAAATTATTTCCTTTACAAGATTAAGTGAAGGGCACTCCAGGGAGCTCTCAGATTTCAGGGGCCTACACAGGGCTGCAGGGCAGTGACCCAGGCAATCTCTGCAGAACATGTTCGTGTTCATTTGAACCACCGCTTCTCTGCAGCAAAGGCAGAGGGGGACCTGGAAGCTTCCTCAGGGTCCTGGGGGGCGGCCCTGCTGCTTTTCTGTAAACATTGAGAAAATGATAATTTGTTTTTCAGAGCTGTAAGCAGGTTTTTTTTTTATTAAGTCTTTTGTACATAGATCATAAATACATTTATGCCAATTTCAGTGTGTTGATTATTTGTACAAATTGGAGTGCTTACATCATACTAATCAACGTAAGCAGGTTTTGTTCTCTAAGCAGATTTTGTTCTCTCATTACCACCATAATAGTGTCATCTCTGCTATGCAGAGTTGAGGGAAAGGTTGCTTCTGTCCTCAACTTGGCTGGGTGGGGGCAGGGGTGGCCTCCTGCCATGGGTCTGATCTTAGCACATGCCACATTCTCAGCTCAGCCCTGGACTTTCAGGCCCATGTGAAGGTGGCTTTGTTAATGTTGTGGCTACAAAATATTTTAGTTAACAAGTTGTTAGCTTGGTTTTTACCTTTTAAATATTTAAGCTTATGGTACATGGGCCTCCAACTGTAGGCTAGGAAAGGGCCTACCTCCTGACCTGCTCTCATCACCAGAATGATAAAATCATCAGAACACAACAGTTCAGAGTGACACCAGGTCTTCCTCCAAACTTACTCTGAGCTGTCTTTGAAAGGATGTCAAGCCCAGGCAGCTGAGTAGGCCGGAGAGGTCTCACTCTACACCAAGAGGGACAGCCCTCAAAGATCCCAAATTCAACTTCCTCTTACTTGTGTAAGACCCTGATTCTAATATCTAAGAACACCTCCCCATTTTCTTTTTACCAAATATGTTGGTAGGAGACTGGTCTGTTAGATGCTTCATAACCAGGGCCCTTCTCTGCTTTGGCCTGAGCTAGACACCCTTTGGGGAATCACAGGATAAAATAAAACAGCACCTACAGAAATGGCAGTGGCCAGCAGTGACAATACTGAGGTCATTTCTTTTTTTCTGGAAGAAGAAAGTTTTTTTCACAACCCAAACTCTTTCAGCACAGACACTTGTTCACATGTGTCTCAGTAGGCAGCCGAGTGGTTACACGGAAGGTGGCACAGGACTGGAGCAGGAAGTAGACACAGCAAGGCCAGAAAGGACAGGAAATGGAGCTTGGGCGAGGCAGAGAGGGCTGGGGATGGGTGGAGAGGTCCTGCCTGGGGAGTCCCCGGGAGGGCTGACACAGGATGAGGTGAGGGTCAAGGCCAGGCAGACAACCTCATCCAGCAGGTGCGATGACCCAGGATTCTCTCTTCCTCAGGTCAGAGCTTTGATGTGCAACTCTGCTGAGCCCCAGGTCAGCACGCTGGCCCTCCCCACAGGCCATCCCGGGCAGATGAATGTGCCCTCTGAGGGTCGCTGGCAGAGAGGCGGGTGCTGGCACACAACTGACCATTAACATGTATATCAAAGCAGGGAACTCAACGTCTCACAGGGTAAAACACGCTAGAACTTTTAATATTTAACTCTGAAAATGAGAAAGTTAAAGTAGTCTGGTTAAAGGGTATGCAAGGAAAGAGGGGGGCAGAGGCATCAGGAATGAGCCATCTGGTTTGGGCATGTGGATCCCAGGCTGTCCCAGGCCCCCTCTTCAAGACAACACAGAAGGTGCACCCCTGAAAAAGCACTGGGTCCTCAAACCCTTTCCCCACAGCAGGATCCTGCCCCTCTCAGGCAGGACTGGCTTTTGGGATTGGACAGAATACCCAGGGTGATGTGGGGTGTGAGCCCTCCTACCCTGCCCTGCAGGCCGCTCAGGGGAAGGGGTCACCTCACCAGCAGTGCCCACCTTGCCGCAGTGGAGGGAAGACAGAAAGTAATGACTTGTGCCAAACTGTTAATTAGCCTGTTTCACTGCACGTAAAAGCGTGATTACTGTTTTAAAGAAACCAAATTGTTCCCAGCTGATGTATAAGCCATATTTTTATAACCTCTCTTTATTTTGGAGGGCAGATGATACTTGTCCTTTGTCAGTGAGACAGATTTATCTTGCAAAATAACCACTAGTAAGCCTCTTTACATAAATACACAGAGAGCTGTGCTGGGAAATTTTGACAATAAGCTATCTGGGGAAAATGGCCCAGTGTTGAGCATTGCCAATTTCCCTGGTGTAAATCCGCCCCCTGGCTGATTTCATTCAGTAGCCACTACCGGACAGTATGTCCACCAAGCAAGTGCAACAGAAGAAAATAACCTCAAGGCACAGGTTACAGTAGAATATAAGGACTGACAGTTCAGTTAGTGAACTCATCAGTGCAACATACCTCACTGCTGACTAACACTATAGTCAGTCACCAGATGGCTGAGGGGAGCACGTCAGAGGTGACCGGAGTGATATTCAGCAGTGAAGTATGTAGCACTTTTTCTATGATGAGTTTACAAACTTAATTGTTTCACCTTGTATAGTAACATAATTATTAACTGAAGAGTTTGAATATTTTAATTTTGTTTTTAAATGAAAATTATCTCTCTCTCTATTCACATATTTTCATTTTTAACAATTCGCTTAACAATTCCTGAAAAGATAACACATGTTCCCAGGAACCAGTATGTCCTCGCAGAGAGGCAGGTGCTGGCACACAACTGACCATTAACATATATACCAAAGCAGGGAACTCATGTCTCACATGAGTTAACGCTGAAAATAAGAGCGGCCTGGTTCAGGGGCCGCACCCCTCCATCAGAACACTCATCGTGTGGAGTGACCACAGTCCTGCCCTGGCATGCAGGATCTCCCTTCCATTTGTCTCCAGTGTTTCCCACTGGGGGCGATTTCCCCCTTCTCCTGCCCCCAGATGGAGTGTCCAGAGGTTTTTTGGTTGTCACCTAGTGGGCGGGGAGAACTAAGCCCCAGGGGTCTAGTGGGCAGGACCTGGGTTCTGCTAAGCACCCTACAATTCACAGGACACACCCCACAGCCAAATGTCCACATTGCCAGGGCTGGGAAGTCCTGAGTAGTCAAACACAGGCTCTCAGTTACATGTAAATGACTGTGGAAAGGTCATCGCTGAAGAATTCAGGGAATGTAGGAAACACCGCCCCTCCCATACGCTCACTGCTACTTGGAGAGAGGTCACAGCAGAACTGCAGTAAATTGAACATTTTAAATTAACTGTAAGCTTATGTCTTAATGTAATAATCCCCAAAGCTCTTGGTTTGTGATTATACACACAAAAAATTAGGGATAGTACTGACCTTTGAAAATCCTTTAAATAACATCTTGGCATCTTGGTCTTGTTATAGATGTTTTTGTTAGGGAGAAAATAATTACAGATGGCTGCTCAGCTCAGTACCCCGAACTACTTGATTTCCAGAGGACTTTTTGACCACAGAATCAAGTCTAGGAAGACGCTGATTTATAATAGAAAGGATGGCATGAGGTGGAGACCTCAGGGGTGTGCCGCAGTGTGGCTTGTACCAGCTTCAGACAGTTGAGCTTGGACAACGCTCCCTAATTGAGTGCTCAACAGTGAGTTTGGATAACACTCCCTAACTATGAGTTCAATGACATCACACTGCCAGCTTGAAATCAGTGGAGGTGGGGGATTTACACCACAAGAATCAGAGAATTACAAATCAGAGCTCCATGCCCCTCTCTCCCCACCTGAAGGGCCTGCAAGCGTATACCTGGCCAACCTGAAGGAGGCTACCCTGTCTCATGTTATTTAAAAGTTTGAAAACTTCAAGTAAACTCAGCGCAAGTCTATTACATGGGTGACACGGAGTTCTACGGAACTTCTAAACCTCACCCTGGAAGCTAACTTCCTGTGGAATGTAAGAAGTTGGCACATCTCTGCCACGTCTCTTGTCTTAGCAGAAGCTACTATTTTTGCTAGAAAGGTAAATTTGTAAAAAAAAAAAAAAAAAAAAAAAGCATTCAAGACTTTTATTAAGGAATAAAGAAAAGCAACAGAAAAATGAAATGTGTGTGCATCATAGCTGAAGATAGAATTTATCACTGCCTGAAGATGGAATTTATCTCAATTTACTTATCCATTTTATTGCTTCAAAAAGTACATGTGATTTCTTTCCTATTGCATAATTACTTCAGACACCCAGGAGAACCGGCAATAATAGCTTGAGTCATGTGTTATGTGTTACTTTACACAAAACATATGGCCACAGTGACATCAAAACCAACTTGTGTAAGGGATACCTAGACATGCTCCCAGCATCACATCAAGGACAGTCTAACGCTATTATTCCAGAGGAAACCAGCAAGGCTGTGGGAGAGAGTCTTTTCTTTGGTAGTGTGGCTGTCTGCTGTGGACGCCCACTTTCACAAGTTAGCCTTTTATAATTAGGGCACTAAAGTGCTTACCAGTGTGTTGCAGGGGGTGAGGGTATGCTGTGTCCATTAAGTTGGAACTTCACTGGTGATGGTCCACACCTTCCCCTTCAGGCTCTGACCTCTCCAGGTGAGTGGTTGTCATGGAAACTGTGCTACGAGCCGAGCCCAGCTGATCAGAATTAGCATAGCAGCCCACTCACAGGAGGGGGGAAGGAAGCTGAGAATGGTTTTCAGGGTAAAGCACACTTATGCAGGAAGCCTGACTTGATTCCCTTACTGGCTCTCTGTGTATAATGGTCTTAAAGTACTTGGGAAATTGCCTGGGTCCCTTTGGAATTTTCACCATTTTGGGGAACTAAAATTTCTTACCAAAATCTTATCAAAAAGGTGAGTTACAATTAACTTTTAACACAACTGCTATATAATAGAATGCATTGTGAGCCAAACATTAAAAGAGAATAACAAGCACACTTAAGTGAACTTTAAATAAACAGATAATTTTCTTTTGTAGACACATGGTGAAAAATTATTCTAAACGTTTACATCATTTGCATCTAGCGCCCTCTGGTGGTACTTACGAATGGGCAAGCATCAATCTGATGGGTCTTTGGTACTATTCACAATTCAACAGGGAAGAATTTCCACAGTGGATGCAAATATTAAATTCTTTGTGTTATTTTATGAAAATGAAGAAAATGCATTTAGGAATTTTGAATTATTCTTTAATTTTCTAGATTTTTTTTGACAATACATTGAGAAAATACAATACATTGTAGTTCTTCCTACAAAGGTCAACTATTATCAACAGTTGAGATGGCAATTTATAGTCAGAAGAAATGCAAGGTAACGTATAACAATTGCAAACAGATGGGTTTAGATTAAAAACAATCTAGCAAGCAGAGCTGCACCTACTTTCTCCTTTACCTAATGCAATGTCAAGACACAGAGATCCAGTCCAATAAGGTATTAAATTTGCAAATGCCACTTGTAAGCTGCAGAAGCAAAACCACGCACTGCAAAGGATCAGACTTGGCTTATGCCAAATCACGGCACAGGACGCAAACATTGCTTCCAAGGTCACGATCGCTCATCAGCCACTTCACACACTACTGTGTTTCAAGTGCGCCCCTGTTCTCAAAGGACATTAACTAAAATGATAAGCGCTGAGGGAAAACGACCACCTTTCATCTTCTGCTCTGATGATAGTAAAGGACAGAGAAAGACTTCAATTTAAAAAGGCAGAGGAGGTGGGGGAGAGGAGTGGACGGAGGAGGTTGATAACTCTAATGGTTTTGGTGTATACATTAACACAACCGCTAGTTTCGTCCTAAGTTCTTTAACTTTTAAAAAACGTATTTCCTCGTCTTTTCCTAATGTTAGGGCAATAATTGCTAAAACCCTTACTCCTTTTCCAGATATACGATATAAATATTTTGGAAATCCACTTGGTGTGCTCGCTTCAATAGTAAGACAAACATACAGCAGCGTCTTGAGAGTAGCGTTTCGTGGAGTAAGCATAGCCATAATAAACCAGCGCCGGGGGTGACAAGCTGCTAAATCCCCGGGATTAGAAGCTCCCAACTCGTCACTTACCGCCCGTTTCCATCCAGCCCGGCAGCTCCTCGGGAGAGAGAGGATGCGGGACGCTCGGGCTCCCGGGCGCGGATCCCACGGCGCACGCAGGTGCCTGCGGGAAACAGCGGCGACACCTCGGTGAGGCTGCAGGGACCGCGGGCGAGGACCCGCGGGAGGGACCTGCCTCCTGCCGTCGGGGACTCCGGCTCACCAGACTCACCCGTACACCTACCTGAGCCAACAGCAGCACCCAGAGCGCCACGCAGTCCAGAGCGCGACGCTGCGCGCCTGACAGGGACGCGCAGGGCTTCATCTGGGGCGCTCGGAGGTGGCTGGGGGACCACCGACGGTCCCCAGCCGGGCGGCGTGCGGGTGTGCAGAGAGGACCCGACCCGGCGGAGCGCAGGAGGATCCCCCACAGCGGCTCCACCGCCCGCGCCCGGGTTATTACCGCGGCCCCGCGCCGTGCGGGGGCGGGGTGGCGGCCGGCGGCGGGGGTGGCTGCGGAGCACCCGCCCGAGCCCCGGGAGGTGGAGGAGGAGGAGAGCTAGGGGGATGGGAGGGGACGGAGGTGGGCGCAGGGCGGGAGGCTAGGAGGGGGGAGGGAAGGGAGGAAGGAGCCGGGCAGAGGAGGGGAGGAGGTGTGGGGAGGAGAGAAGTGGGAGGCGGGGAGCAGAGCAGGGAACTTGAGCCAGAAGACAGCCCGTGGCCGGGGTGAGGGCGGCCAGGTCCGGGGCAGGGGCAGGGGCAGGGGCAGGTTGACCCTGTGCTCCGTGCAACCTCGGTCTAAGGCTGGGGACTCGCGCCCCTGGCTCGCGGCAGGACGCCCAACCCTGAGGGCCGGACCTGCCTAGCCAGAAGAGCGGGACACCTGCATTCCTCGCCCTCTGTCCTCGGGCTGGCCTGACCTGCGCCCTGGGGCCCGCTGGGGTCCTCCTTCACACCTGTAGGAGGAGGTCGAGTGCGGGAAACAGGGCGCCTGAACCTTCTAAGTGCCGTACAGATCCGCGTCTAAAGGCGAGCGCACAGCTGCGGTTTGAGGAGCGAGGAAGTGACGGGAGACTAGCTGGTGTCTCTCGCCACTGCCCCGGGAAGTGGCCGTGGGGTGACAGCGCCCCTTGACTGGCCTGTCTGGAGTGCTGGTGCCTGGCGGTTGGGAGCAGCTGGGGCTCCCATGACGGGGGTGTTCGGGCTGCTGTGTGGGCCCCACTAGGACGCCGGGGAGGCAGCAGGTGCGCTTCCTTCGGCGTGGCCCGCACTGCGCACTCCTGAGTGGGGTGTGTGCCTGTTTGAGTGTGAGCGCCGCGGGGTCCCTGCTCTGTGTGTGCACGTGCGTTTCGGTGCCCGACTGTGAGAGCCAGCGCGCGTGTGCACAGCCGGCGCTTGCCTTCCTGGTCCTCCAGGGCGCGAACATAGCGTCCTGAACAGGGACAGCAGATGCCCAGTCTGTGCTGGGGGCTGACCTGCTCCTTCTCTGTCTCTTTCAAATTTCCTCAAAAAATGCAAATATTTTCACAGAAAGGCCTTCACTGGGAATGGCCCTAGAACACCCTCCCGATGCCTAACAAGTGTCTGCCTGGGTTCCCTTTGGGGAAGCTTACACTTGCCTGGGAAGGGCAGTCTCTGAAATGTCCCTCCTGCGGGGGCAGCACTTGCCTTTGTCCTGGTAAAGGACATTGAAAGCTGGACAAAAGGGTTCTCTAAGTACCTCTGACTGTGCCCAGTTTAATATCAAAGGGAATCAGACTTTCCCAGAGATCACATGGAGATACGGAGTATCCAGCGGCTCTTGTTCTAATAAGTACAAACATACAGTGGAAGAAGGATGGCTGGTGTCAAAAGAAAGATGCACTCTTAGCATGTTTTTTATTTTTATTTATTTATTTTTATTAAATCATAGCTGTGTACATTGATATGATAATGGAGCATCATACACTAGCTTCATAGACCGTTTGACACATTTTCATCACAATGGTTAACATAGCCTTCCTGGCATTTTCTTAGTTACTGTGCCTAGACATTTACATTCCATGTTTACTAAGTTTCGCATATACTCTTGTAAGATGCATGGCAGGTGTAATCCCACCAATACCCTTCCCTCCACCCACCTCCCCCCTCCGCACTGCGCTTAATGAGTCTCTTTCCATCATGAAAAAAGAAACATTCTTCACAATGTGCCTCCCTGTTCTTTTAGCTGAGTGGGAATCAGGCCTCATCCTAGACTGTGTCTTCAGGTGACCTGGAGAGGACGGCACATTCCAGCTGAGACAGGAATACCAGTGGCCACAGAACGGGATGCAGCAACTCACAGCTGCTTCTTAGCCCCAGCCCCGGTCACCAAGGTCACCAGTTCCTACATACCTGCCCTGCCTTCAGCTGCACCCCCTCCTTCTGGTGCCTGACCTCAGACACACATCACTGACTCCTGCATACGCACTCAGCATCACACTTCACCCCCATGAGGGAGCCTGCCCACAGGGTAAGGGGCTCTTGGACTTCAAGTACTTTCCAAGTTGATGCCCTTGGAAGAGAAATTCCATCCAGCCACCTGTCCACTTCCACAGTCAGATCCTGCCTCCCCCACCTCCTCCAGCTTCCAAAGGAAAAATCAATTCCTATAAACTCTTTCCTTCCTGGTTTCTAAAGCATTCCATTTCTTCCTATGCACATTAAAAAAAAAATCAGTATGTTAGTATGTCCCGGGGTCCAGGACTCTGCTCCCTCGTGTGTCACAGAGAAGGGCACCCTTGCTGTGGACCTCTGGAGGGGATCTAGGCTTGGTGTGGCCCAGCATTTTGACAATATAGAGGACACTCTTTAAGATACAGTATATCAAAAGTACAAATATAAAGCTGGCACTCAGCTTTAGAAAGGGCCAATCCCCACTAGGTGCCCCAGAGCTAATGTTTCATTATCTCCCTTTGTGTGGGTGTAGCTGCACAGTAGCTGCAGGTGACCTCACCCCAGTCCTCTCAGACCTGCCTTCCTCCAGCCCTTAGCCTGGGTGTGGTCTAGTGTCCCAGGGACATTTGCAAATGGCCTCAGCTGGGCCCAGGAGCCTCAGAGCACCGTGATCATTAAGGCGTGTTTTCTAACAGGACAGCATGGAGGGAAGTTCAGGTTGTCCTTCACATGAAAGATAGGTACACTGCACCGCTGTCATGTGGGGTATTGGTGGTGACACATGCTGCCATCCCGCCCTTCTGAGGCTGGCAGATGAGAAACTGCTGCTCCCCAGACTCCCACCCTCCTCCCCCCATCTGGTTCTGCAGAGACAGGCACGTACTCAAGCTATAGAAGCAAAGTGAGGGACAGCCAGGTGCAGGGCAAGGGCAGAGGGCAGGTGGGTGGTGACATCTTTTCTGGTATGACATCACTTCTGGTATGACATCACTTAAGGAGGCCACCCACTTTGCTGCTTCTGCCACATCCCTCAGCTCCTGAGGGTTTCCCAGGCCCCCTTCCCGCCTCTGCTCATCTACTCAGCCCTGGCGTACAAGGACCACTTCCCTGCCTTGAGCCCACTAAAGCCACCTCTGCTTTTCCAATGACTTGAACCCATCTCCACCTCCCCTCGGGCACCAGCTGTGCTCTGCTGGTCAGTCTTCAGCCCTGGGACACACAGACAGTCCCAGACTGAGCCCGGAGGGGCCCTCCCCGACATTTCTGTGCTTTGATTTCTCTCACTTATCGAGAATCACCTGAAATGCTCTCCTGGAATTCAATTGTTTTTTGGCTTAATTTTTAGTTTGAACTTGACAGTAAAGCCTTCACCACAATTCTTTTACCAACAGAGTGGGGGTTGGTTTCCCAACAGACTACCTATGTCTGGGTGGAGTCTGGTTTTGCAGGTGGGTGTTATCTGTGCTCACCTTGCATGGCCGTCTTTGAACATCCTCTGTCTGCACCCTAAATTGGAAACATTTCTCCCACTTAAATTTTTTATTTTATTTTATTTTATAGAACTTAGAATAGTGGTTGTAAATTAATAGGGCTGATATATGCAGGGCTTTCTCTGTAATAAAATAACTAACTTATAGAAATGGTACAAGTATTTCATAGCTGTGCAGTTTCCTTCATTCTCATGAGGTCTAATAAATTTTCAGCTCATGCTTTTACTTTTCCTAGTTGAAGACGTGATTCCACTGTGTCAAAAATTGGTATGTCTCTCTTTTTCTAATATTTACTTCCCGTATTTCATCCCTACTGCTGTCTGCAGATGGGACTCTCCGAGGACGAGGACGGGGCACCCTGCTGATCAGGAAGGCGGTGGCCTTATTCTAGACTGTGGTGGGAATGGCTGTGCTGTTTTACTCTTAAGGATGATCCTAGCTCTTGGTCTCTAGTAAATACATTTTACCATGCTGAAAAAGGTTCTCCCCGGATTACTAAGAAATACTGATGGTGAGGAAACGTGATTTTGGCAGTGCCTCTCTGAACTGGTTTTCTTCTCCAACAAACCCAAATGCTCATCGTGGTTCTCATTCTGGAGACAGGGCAACAGGGGCTAGACCAGACTGTTTTTAAGCCTTTTCAGGTGTCCTCAAACTACAGCCCGTGGGCCACATGAGGTGGTGTGATTGTGTTTGTTCCTGTTTTGTTTTTTTACTTCAAAATAAGATATATGCAGTGTGCATAGGAATTTGTTCATGCTTTTTTTTTTTTTTTTAAACTATAGTCTGGCCCTCCAAGGGTCTGAGGGGCAGTGAACTGGCCCCCTGTTTAAAAAGTTTGAGGACCCCCGCTAAGTGATCGTGATGTATCCCCTGGTATGGGTGTAGGGGGAAGTTGTGCTTTTTAAAAATTCAATTCTCAAAAGCTTTAATATTTCCTTTGACATATTAATGTAATTACTTAAGAAAAGTGAGCTGTGCTATTTTTGTATGTATCATTCCTGCTTTCTTTTAAGATATTTTAAATTAGGGCGGTGCCTGTGGCTCACAGGAGTAGGGCGCCAGCCCCATATGCCGGAGGTGGCGGGTTCAAACCCAGCCCCGGCCATAAACTGCAAAAAAAAAAAAAAAAAGAAAAAGTCTTGATTAATTCAAGTTTGGAGTATTTTGTTCAGGATATTTATATGAAAACAAGAAGAGATATTGGAAAGTTTTATGAGTGTGGCCTGTGTTGTAAGTGACTGGTTATGTGGTTTGAGACCTACAACCAAGGGCCAGTATCATGTGCTGCCTGGATGTCTGGCTCGGGGGGAACTTGAAGGCCTTCAGCTCAATGCCCCTCACCCCAATGATCCTGCTGACAAGCCCCCCCCCCAGGCAGGTGACTCCCCCCCCAGCATCTGCGTATCACTGAGTAGGTTTTAGCTTCCAGCCTGCCCACAGAATTATTCCAACAAGCCCATCATATCCTTGCCTGGAAACCAGGGCACCTCACTCCAAGTCACTATGAAGTGGCCTCCTGCATATCCTGTCGTTCATGCTGTTCCCTCGTGGCACCCCCTGGAGGGCAGGCGCCCCTTGCCCAGCTGTGAGTACATGTGACTAATAACCTGCTTAGCTCCATGTACTCAGCCCTTTCCACAGCCCTGGGTGGGGATCTTCCCCTCACCAGCAAAGCAAAAAAGAGCCAATGTAGACACACCTGGCCTCTGTCCTGTGATCTGTTTGTAGGGTCTTGGCAACTTGATAAGATTAACTGGAAACATTTCCGAATGAGTTCTGTGCTCTGGAATAGTCCCCACAAACGGCAATTATCTGTTCCTTCAAGATTTGATAAAACACATGTGTAAGATAATTTGACTCTCTTTTGCTTTTTGGAGGTAACTTTTTGCCTGACTATTCCACACATTTCATTGTTCATGACCTACCGTGTTTTCTTCCTTCTTGACGCAATGTTTTAATGTATGCTGTCCTAGAAAAGAGGTCCTTTCATCAAGTAGTTCAATCTCCTTAGACCAGTTTCTTAGCCTGCTTACTTTTATTAAGTCACTAATTAATCATGTTTAATTATAAATATTTACCTCCTCATTGGGAATCCACCACGGTGGCCCCTTCCTCACTAAGCTGAACTGCAGTGAGCAATTGCTTGGAGTATCTCAGTGGTTGTAGATCGGGAGGGAATGCAGAAGGATCCTGTCAACTATTGTTTTTACAGTGTTTTCTTTGTTTTTTGACTTCATTTTTTTTTTTTTTTAAAGAATGCATCTATTGGCTGAGGGCCTTGGCTCACACCTCTAACCCTAGTACTCTGGAAGGCCAAAGTGGGTGGATTTCCTGAGCTCAGGAGTTTGAGACCAGTGTGAGAAAGATCGAGACCCCATCTCTACTACACATAGAAAAACTAACCTGGCTTTGTGGCAGGCATCTGTAGTCCCAGCTACTCGGGAGGCTGAGGCAAGAGGATTGCTTGAGCCCAGGAGTCTCAGGTTGCTGTGAGATATGATGCCATGATACTCTACCCAGGACAATCGAGTGAGACTCTGTTTATAAAAAAAAAAAAATATATATATATATATATATATATTTATATATTTATATATATATGTCTGTTAATGGTTTTGCTGCCCCTTGAGGAACTTTTTAATGTCCATGTATAGGTCTCCTAGGCCTCCCCATCTGTGTTTGTAGTCCTCCTTTCCACTTGCTGTTTTGATCAGTAAACTTTTCAAACTTGACACCACTTCCTCCATTGTGAAATTAATTTCCCCAACTTAATATTTATTAAATTGAGGTTGTACCTTACAACCTAAACGCGCCTTGATGTAACAGTGTGCCTTCCGTGTGTCTTCCCTCTCTTCCTCTCCATCCTCCTCCCCTGCACATCAACGACCTCCTGGACCTGAGTTCATCTGGCATCTGTCTCAGCTCTGCCTCTGTTTCATTTAATTTGGACACCAGTTCCCCAGGCTTTGTTGAACATACTTGATCATACGTAAACATCATCTTCTGACATCGATTTGTTCTTTCTCCTTTTTTAATTTCCTATATCATTTAACTTTCATTACAATTTATTTTCTGATTTTTTCAAAATGCTGATTCCCCTTTTAATTTGCTGTACTGTATACAGTTTGCTTCCGCATACTGTTTTCAATCAGTATTTATCGAGCAAGTAAATTTATCAAATTTATCAACACTATTTATCCAGCAGCGTTCTCTAGATTTTGCTCCTTCGTTTCATCCCATATTTCTCGTGAGTCCCTGTGCTTGTGTCAGTTACTCAGACGCTGAACACAGAAGAGCTCACCCCTGCATCCACCCACCCTCCACCCCACAGAGATGGAGGCTGATGTGTAACGATGTGTTCCAGAGGAAGAGGAGGGAGGACTGTGCACCGAAGTCAAACCAGCGTGTGTGAGGCACACTTGGGACAAGGGGTGCATATTTGACAATTTATACCTATTCTCTACATTACCAAAAAAGTCAACTTTGAGTAACAAATTCAAACCACAGTGTTTTCCTCAAATATTTCACTGTTGCACTTTGGCATTTACTTTTGAGGACAGGCCTGGAGACAAGTTTGGTTTTATTATTTTACTGGTCGCCTGTGTTGCTCTTCAGACTGGATCCTCATGGGGTCTTCACATATATTTGACTTTGTGTTTTCAGGATGTCTGGCTGTACATTTTATCATTAATTTGGCCTACAACAATATGAACTCCTCTGATACCTAAACTCAGTTTTGGTTTATATTTTTCAGTTTGTAAAGATTTATATACTTCTGTGTTTATTATTGGGGAGTTATTAATAATATTAAACAAGTAGCATTAAAATATATAAGTCAAGAGTTCAGATAACTGCTGAAAGCATAAAATGACAATGCTTTCAAGGATGAGGGCTTGGCATCAATGCCCGGCTTCCCCAGGGAGAGCTTCTTACTTGACCATAGTGATATTTGGCAATGAGGGATGTAACACTTTTTCTAGGATGAGTTCACAAACTTGTCAGACCTCTTATATGTCTTCATTTGTAACTTTAAATATCAGAGAAATAGGCTAAACTCCTTTCAAAAAGTTAGAAGTAAATACTGATGGTAAAAATAAGTAGAATGCCTGAGAAGGGAAAGGTAAAGGGATTTTGACTATTTACAAAAGAAAAGCACCAGGGCAGTGCCTGTGGCTCAAAGGAGTAGGGCGCTGGCCCCATATGCTGGAGGCGGAGGCGTGAGCAGGAGTGTAAAAACACCTGTCCTACGTGGAAAAGGTTAATTTTGATCATTATCAAAAAGATCTTCGATTTTGTTACAGAATTATAATGGAATTTGTATACTCTTAAAAATATACATCTGGGGGGCGGCACCTGTGGCTCAAAGGAGTTAGGGCGCCAGCCTCATATGCCGGAGGTGGCGGGTTCAAACCTAGCCCCTGCCAAAAACTGCAAAAAATAAATAAATAAATAAAAAGCAACAACAAAAATATACATCTCTGCAAAGAAAAACTGAAATATTAAATTAATGATTTAATTAATATTAGGGTTATTTAAAATATTTGTCAGGTAAATGGATAAAATGGAGAACCAGACATGAGCCTGGACATAATTCTCGACCCCCAAGACTCTTCATTTTCCCATGTTTGTAAAGGACATGATAAAATAAAACCCACCTCGGAGGGCTGTGAGGAGAGAATAAGTTATCTGTAAGGGCTTATAGGAGAAGCACACAAGCTTAGCAGAACTTCAGATAAAATCCAACCCTTTAAAAATATTACATGTTGCTTTCAACACATAAGACAAATGAGAAAAATTGTTAGGATCAGTCTGGTAAAGACCAAATTCAACACAAATAGGAACATTTCCTTTGCTCTAAATGCTCCAAATCTCATTGATTTACATGGGAAATTGTTCCAGTGATCCTTCCAGAGGAAGATTGCATCTCTTGGACAGAGTTTAGCATTCCTGCAGCCTGGAGACCAAAAACTTCCCAGGAAACCTGTTGTGACAGATCGGATTCATTTTCCCCACATTACGTGTCATTTGTGAATACCTAGAACAGATGGAAACTCTGCCGTCAAGTTCACAGCAGTCATGGGAGAAGGACCCAGTCTCACTCTCTGCAGAAGCATCTGGGGAGAGGCTGCATGAAGAATACCATCCACGATGTTGCAAACCACCACGGTGGCTAACACTGGGATAGATTCAAGTGGAAAGCCTTGTTAGGTCCAGCTAATTACCATTATGACTCTATTATGGAGAAATTTTAGTTCAGCTGTCTCGCTCTGTCTTCGAGAGATGAAAAAGTTCCAGTTCCTAAATGATGAAATTCCAAATTAGTAACCAGATGATTGATTTACAGACTAAGACCAGAGTATTTATAATCACATTATTGTTTCTTTTATAAACAAAATTTTGTGTCCGTGAAATCACTAAGATACAAAAGCTTTCATTGACTCTTGATAACTAAACAATACTTCTTCATGAGATATTTGAATGCTCAATTTTTACATCTTAATAATTGATATAAAAGCTTCTGACACTCTCTAGTTTTCTCTACTTGTTCTCTCAAAAGAACTGACCAGCTTTTATGAAACATCCTTGGCCAAATCCAGTTTGATAAGTTTACAAATGTGATAAAGTCCTTTTGTGCAATTTGGAATTTGAAAATAAACTAGACATATAATAAAAAGCAAAATAAATTAACAGAAATACAGATTATCCTTTTTGAAGTGTTATATCTGACTCTAATGTTTGACATATTTCTCTGGCAGGCGTGGACACCATGATAGGGAGTCACTGCTTTAGACATTGAAAAATCACTTTTCATTAAAAAATGCACCATTGATCAGATAGTCCTGGGTAATGTCATCTTTTGTCCCCATCTCTTCCAATTAAAAGTTTTGACTATAGCTCTACACCTTTCTCTGAGCAGATAATCAGGTCCTGTCCCCTTTTCCTAATGGATTGTCTCTATACTCCGCTCCTGGGATCCTGTCATACACATGTAATCATACCACTTGTTTCCCCCCCCCCCAACCCCCCCCGAGTGTCTCCCTCACTGCTGAATCTCTTGTGCTCAGAGTACGCATCATGGTATCTGAAACTGGTTAGTTGCTTGGAGAATGGAAGGGGTCTACATTCAAGTTTCCTTTTACCTTTGATGTTATTTAGAAAAACCCACAGCTCTCACTTTCCTGGACTAGTAATATAAGAGTTAATATCCTCCAGCCTGTCCTCAAAAACTCCAAACTCTGCCTTTGTGATAGGTGGAAAGTACACGCTCTTACTGTGTATTTAGCATGTAAATTGTTGGAAGAATTACCTTATTTTTCTGCCCAGAGACACAGTGGCTGGAATGGGGGAAGCTGTTTGCCCATGGGGTGGGTATTAACTGTGGGCGTTTAATCTGGGTGCCCTTTCTGTCATCCACATCAGCCGTTAGCATGGAGGAGAAGGGAGTTTGGACTTGGTGGTGTAGAACATGAAGAAGGTTGAAGGCTCCCCATTCAAAATACATCTACATATTTTAAATTATGTGGACTATATCTTTGTCATGTTTTAGGGAGAGATGATTAGAAGGGAAGATTTAACCAGGAGAGGCCCAGGTGAAACTTGTACATCCCAATGGGCCCTGGAAAGGGGTCTGGGGTTGCCAGAGAGCAGAGCTGGGCTGCAGGACAGACAGGTCAGAGCAGAGACACACAGCCAAGCCAAGGAACAGGACCAGTTTAAGGGCTGGGGTGGTGCACAGAGGGATAGAGGCAGATGCTAAGCGCAAAGACCAATAGAAAAATCAGCAAAAGGGAGATTAAGAGAGGAGAGCTTAATCCTTCAGTTTTTACCCATTCAGTCTCATACTAGCTGGGGTTTTTCACATATTGCTTTTATTGTGTTGAGATGTGTTGCTTCTATATCCAGTTTATTAACAGTTTTTGTTAGTAAGGGATATTGAATATTACTGAATGCTTTTTTGTGTGTCTATTGAAATGATCATATAGTTTTTGTCCTTCATTTTTCCATATATCACTTTGACTGATTTGTGTATGTTGAATCATCCTTGCATCCCTGCGATGAATCTGACTAGATTGTGATGAATGACCTATTGTAATGTGTTGTTAAATTCAGTTTGCAAGTATTTTGTTGAGGATTTTGTATTTATGTTCATCAGAGATACTGGCCCGTAGTTTTCTTTTTGGTTATATTTTTTTTCTGGCTATGATATCAGGATAATATTAATAATAATGGCCTTGTGGAATGAGCTTGGAAGTATTCCCTTCTCAATTTTTGGGAATGCTTTGAGTAGATTCAGTATTAGTTCTTCTTCAAATGTGGTAGAATTCCCCTGTAAAGCCGTCAGGTCCCAGGCTTTTCTTTGATGGGAGACTTTTTATTAGTGCTTATATCTCATTACTTGTTATTTATCTGTTCAGGTTTTATATTTATCCATTATTCAAGCATGGTAAGTAATAAGGGTGTAGGGATTTATTTGCTTCTTCTAGATTTTCCAATTTATTGACATATCGTTACTCGTAATAGCCCATAATAATCCTTTGAATACCTGTGATATAAGTTGTAATGTCTCTTTTTCAATCTCTGATTTTATTTATTCGGGGTTTCTTTCTTTTCCTAGGCTGGCTAAAGGATTCTTGATTTTGTTTATCTTTTTTTAAAAATGGCTTTTTATCTCATTGATATTTTGTAATATTTTATCTCAATTCTGTTTATTTCTGCTCTGATCTTTCTTTCTCCTACTAATTTTGGGTTTGGATTATTTTCTTCTTTAATTCTTTAAGACACATCATTAGGTTGTTTATTTAAAAAGTTTTTTCTACTTTTCTGATGCAGGTGCTGATTGCTACAAACTTCCTTCTCAGTACTGCTTTTGCTGTTCTCCATAGGTTTTGGTATGTTGTATTTTTATTTTCACTTGTTTCAAAAACTTTTCACATTTTCTTTTTGATTTCTTCATTGGCCAAGAGGTCATTCAAGAGCATATTGTCTAATTTCCACGTGTTTGTGTAGTTTTCAACGTTTCTATTATTATTGATTTCTAGTTTTATTTCATTATAGTCCAAACAACTTGATGTAATTGTATATTTTTTAAATTTTTGAGACTTGTTTTGTGGCCCAATCCATGATATATATTTAAGATTTTTGTATGTGCTGATGAGAAGAATGTGTGTTCTGTGATTGCTGAATGAAGTGTTCTGTAAATGTCTACTAGGGCCACTTATAGTGCAGATTGAGTCCAATGTTTCTTGGTTGATTTTATCTCTGGATGATATGTGCCATACTGAAAGGGGGGTGTTGAAGCCTAACCTACTGCTAGCATTATACTGAATAGGAAGAGGCCGACAGCCTTTTCTCTAAGATCTGGGACAAGACGAGGATGCCCACTTTCACCCCTGCTATTCAACATAGTACTGGGAGTTCTAGTTAGAGCCATCAGACAGGAGGAAGAAATAAAGGGCGTCCAAATTGGAAAGGAAGAAGCAAATTATCCTGGTTTGCAGATGATACCTTATATCTAGAAAAACCTAAATATGGTATCCCAAAATTATTAGAACTGATAAATAAATTCAGCAAACTTACAGGATACAAAATCAACATACAAAAATCAGTAGTATTTTTATATGCCGACAGAAAACAAACTGAAATAGAAACCAAGAAAGTAATCCCATTCATACTACCTCAAAATGAAATAAAATACCTAGGAATAAACTTAACCAAGGAAGCAAAAAATCTCTATAATGAAAACTATAAAACATTGATGAAAGAAACTGGGAATATAAAAAAATGGAAAGATATTTCTGCTCATGAAGTGGAAGAATCAATATTGTCTAGAATTAATTATGACTTGTACAGTGTTTCCTGTGTGTGCACATGTGGTGTTCTCCGGGAGAATGAGAGCTTCTGCATAGGTGGAATTCAGGTAGAAAGTGTAAGTCAAGGCACATTTCTTCTGCATATCTTGGAAATTTCTGGTAGCTTTTAATCTGTCACAAAGATTAGCAGACAGGTGGGAAGGGTGGGCCATAGCTCACCCACATGGGGGAGTAGCCGTGTTCCCAAATGTTCCCCCCAAATCCCTTGAGCAGTGGCTACATGGGTCCTTGCTTGTGGCAGGATGAGGAGGGAGAGACCCCTTTGCTTTAACTGATTTGGGCTTTAAATAAGAAAATGTTTTTTTTTTTTTTTAGTTCTTGCTGTCCACTACTGTAGGGGCCCTGTGGACTTCACCCCTAGAATGTTCTTCTGAATCTTTCTAGTGTTATAAGACCCTGGGAGATGTGTTCAGCTGGCTGCTCATGCACTTTGTTTTCTTTTAAATCTTATCTATTTCCGACCTCTGTAATTTCCCACAGAATATACTTGAAAAGTAGAAATGTTCCCAAGGACACCCATTGAGACATTCCACAATTTTTCACTGGGCATTTCCATAGTTTCCAGGACAGTAAAGAAAGACTGGCAACAGTCTGTGGAAATGCCTTTCTTCACAGGAGTCCAGCCCTTGGGCGGCTTCCTCCTCCCCTGCTCAGCTATTTTGGGTGGTGGTAAATAATTCCCTCAACTCCACAGACTCCGTGCTGGGGTGGATTCTCTGTAAGGACTAAATTCTCACTTGTCTGGGACTTGGCATATTTTAAAATTTTTATTATTTTTTTTTGGCCTTGGCATATTTTAGCGGGGCTCCAGGATTTTGTAGTACTGGCCACAGTATGTCTGATTCCGCCCATGAACTAACTGTAAAGTCCCTTTGCCTTCATACCAGACGCCCTCTGTAAAAGTGTCTTTGTCTCTGTCCAGAAAACACAGGTCTCAGGGTCATCCCTCCCTAGCTTTCTTTCTTTTTTGCTTTTTTTTTTTTTTTTTTCTTAAACAGAGCCTCAAGCTGTCACCCTGGATAGAGTGCCGTCGCATCACAGCTCACAGCAACCTCCAACTGCTGGACTCAAGCCATTCTCCTGCTGCCACCTCCCAAGTAGCTGGGACTACAGGTGCCCACCACAATGCCTGGCTGTTTTTTTTTTTTTTTCCCGGTTCCAGCTGTCATTGTTGTTTGGCGGGCCTGGGCTGGATTCGAACCCGCCAGCTCAGGTGTATGTGGCTGGTGCCTTAGCCTCTTGAGCCACAGGCACCGAGCCCTCCCTAGCTTTCTAAGTGGCTGGCTTGGTGAATTCCACAGCACAAATTCTACCTTCGAAGTAGCATTTTTTTTATCACCACTTTCACCAGCTGTCATAATTTCTTTTTACCTTTTTTTCTAAAGTAAAAAGAACAGCACGTTGTTCACTGGCCATATGTAGTGAACTGGTTTTCAGAATTGGAATGTCACACATTCACCTTAGATTATTGTGCTGTACACTTGAAGCTTTGATGTAGTTACTTCGTGAATTATTTTAATTATTTGGCATAAGTCAATACATTACAGATTTCTGTGAGATCATTTTTTAAATTTTAGCAGCATTTAAAATAATGTAATTAAAATTGTTGAGTTTGGTGTCACTTGTTAACATAAAGCAGTGGCAGGCAGAAGTAGGCTCACGAATGCTTTGTGTTTGAAGGAATGATGCCTGCTTTTCCCAAGCAGTCCAAAGATCCGTGGGAAACAATGATTAAAGGTTACTTGAGCCACGTTGCTAACAACTTCCTTCCTCAAAAAAAATTGGGTGGAACTGATTGGCCCCAACTATCTGATTCAATTTTCCATCACTGACACATCTCTGAGTTTTGCTGTGGTTGAGCTGACAGCCGTCCAGCAAAACATCCATTCTAAGGCTCCCACTGGGACAGCAGCGACCTGCTCCTCTGCTTCTCTTCCCGGCAGCTCTTTTCTCTCGGAGCTGAGGACCTTCTGGGATGGTCTGAGTCTCTTGTCTTCTTCTGGCTCATGTTCTCCACTCTGTTGAGTCTAATCCCCTCCCCAAGGCAAGCGGAGACTTAGACACTAGGCGGGGCTGGATGCAGCTCCCTGACTCTGGGCAGAATCCCAGGCAGGAGCCCTTCTTATCTTTCAACCTTTTGGGGTTAAGAGCAGGGTTTGAGCTGAGGGAAAAAAATGAATCCTAGAGAGAAGCCAAAAAGGGTCCATGTGGCTTCCAAATCCTTGGGGCCCTGGAAACTGCAGTGGGTATTTCTGGTAGGTAGGCAGGAGCAGACCTGAAGGGTAGAATACAGGACCAAACAGGATTATTCCTGGGCCTTAGGGGCTGATGGACTTGCCATTGCTAGATTTTAGACTTGACTAGGACCTGCCACCTGTTTCTTCTGAGGTCTTCCTTTGAGAATGGAGATGTTTGTCCCACGTTTATGTTCTGACTTCACAGGCCCACAGCTGGAGAAGCATGTTGCCTCAGAATACTTTAAATCTAACCTGCATCTTATTTAGATGATATTTAGATGAAACCTTGAACTTTAGGCTTTAGAGTTGACGCTGAAATGAGTTAAGACATTGGCAGCTATTGGGATGGAATGAAGATATTTTGCATGCAAGCAGGTCTTGAATTTGGGGGGTGGGATCCAATTTACTGAAAGTTTGTGTCTCCTGCCCCTCAAAATCATATGTTGAAGCCATAATCCATAATGTAGCTGTATTGGAAATAGGGCCTCAGAGGAGGTGATAAAGGTTAAGAGAGGTCATAAGGAGAGGGCCATAGACCATGACACTTGGTGCCTGGGAGAGAAGAAGAAATGCCAGAGCTTTTTTCTTTTTTTCCTCCCTCTGTGATGTGAGGACACAGTAAGAAGGCAGCCATTTGCAAGTCAGATTCCAGACATTGAACCTGTGGGATCCTGACATGGTTCTTCATGCTCCAGTGCTATGAGAAATAAATACCTGTCATTAAGTATCTGGTCTGTGGAATTTGGTCATGGAAGCCTGACATGACAAGTCCAGAGGACACAAGAACACGGTGTCAAGAACTTCAAGGAAACAACAACCTGGGACCAGGGAACGTGGCTACCAGGTCAAAGCCATCACTGCTTATGTAAATCAACTGCTCTGACCGTGCATTGGATGTATTCAAAAGCCAATAAATATGCACTTATAGGAAGGCTGGACCTTCTAGTGTGAGTTGTCTTGAGAAATTCAAAGCATCCTGGGTACCATAGACCTTCAGAAAACAAAACCCCTTTCGGCTGCATGTCTGTCCATCTGACAAGAGTGGAAATTCATGTCCTTCCCCTGATTGCAAAGATGGAAGGTGAGTATGTTTCAAATACAGATTTTATAAAGTTCTTTTTAAACTGAAGGAGAGTATAACAGTGGCTTGTTCCAGCTGGTCAGCACATACTTTGTTTTTAATATAAAATAGTTGAACAGGTTGGCGTTAAGATGCCCGTGTACTTCACAGACGTGGGATGAGTGTGAACGGTCATTTGCTTACTTCCCTTGCTCATGTGAGGAATCTGGAGCGGCATCTCCAGCTGCTCCCTGCGGTTGGGCTCAGTGGCATTGCTAGCACTGCTGAGGCGACTTCAGGAGACAGATGCAGGGTCAGGCACCCAGAAAACCACAAGACCCTGGGAAGCTTGCCATAGCTTTGCTTCAAACCAATCTTTCAAATCAGATTTGCAGACGCCTCTTTTGCTCAGTGGGGAATTTGGAGGCTAATGGAATATTTGTCCAGTATGTGTTAAATCTAATGACCTATCTCCATTTAATAGCTTCAAAGCATCATAAACACAAGACACTCATTAACACATGGGAGGTGGCCAGACGATTTTAATGTCAGACCTTGACAACAAAACAGGTTTTGGACACGGGTTGTCTCTGCTCTGATTTGGGACATCGTCTGGTGAGGAGCCGCTTGAATTTCCTTTCTGGGCATAGAGTTTCAGAAATAAGCACAACACAAGCTTTTGATAGAACTATCCATAATGGGGGGCTAATAAGTCTCACGTTATCCCAAATATGTTTACAAAATGCCCCACATCCTGGGGAGGGGCCTCTTCGTATATTGACAACACAATGAGCTCAACATAAACATCTCTGCTCAGATAAACCTCGCAGCATGTCCTGTGGGAGGTGCTGCCTGTGGTGTCCTGGGTCCCGAGTGTCTCTCGTGCACTTCTGTCTTAGATGAACAAGGGCTTCTCCTCCTGTCAATGTCGATTCTTCCATCCCTGCTCTAGACTCTGGCTCCCCCACTACCAGCTTCCTCTAGATTCTTGCTCGATCGCAAATCTCCCAGCTGCCAGCTTCTTCTGGATTCTTGCTCCGTCTTTCTCTAGCTTCTTCCATATTTCCTCCAATGTGGATCTGTTCCTTCCAAACACACAGAGATCTTCCCTCCCACACAAGCAGGTTCCTGAGTCTATCCCAGACTTAACTTTCTCCCCTAATGCCCTTCTCCTTACTGCCAGAAGCCTGAGCATTGCCCCTTCTGTACCTTACACACCTCCGGGGACCCCAGAAACATCTCTGTACAGGACATCTGTGTCCTCTCGATCAGCAGATACAACAGCCTTTCTCAGTTTCTCTTGCCGAGCTGCTTCTCCTCATATTTTTCTTTAAGCACCAGCCCTATGCCTGATATTTTCCTATTCTCAGCAATGGTCCCTAAATCCAGAGTACCAATGACAACCACAGGCCAGTTCTGGGCACAGAGGTAGCCTCGAGCAGCTGTCGGGAGCAGACGTTAGAGCCCACTGCCTGGGGAACTATGCCAGTCATGAAAATAAGGTCAACGGATTGCTGTAAGCCGTGCTCATGCTAACAGGTAAAAAGAGTTTGAACGGTTTCCAGTGGCAATAGGTTATGTGTGTTCTGTATGTGTTACTATTCTTATTATTTCATTTCTGATCTCAGCCTCCTCTCCCTGCTAGTCAGTGATGCTGCCTTTTAGACAGAGGCTTTCTGTCGGAACTTGGCCTATTATTTTTTCCCATCACACTGCATAGAGGTGAATGTCCTTTCTCACCCTTTGTTACCAGCTGCCAGGTACATGGTTTCTCAAGAGACAGAATGGTTGGCAAGAACAGAAATCTCTGGTCATTCGGAGGACCCAGGTGGAAGCTATGGCCATGTGCTGGGGTTAAAGAGAGAGTGTTTCTCCCTGTCTCCATTCTACCAATGGCCTTTGCTAAGGAGTGAAACTTTAGAATTAAATTCAAGCAGAATCATGAGAATCTTCCAGAGATTTCAGACTTGCGTAAGACTTGTCAATCACCCATTTCCAGTGCTATTTTATATAAGTTTGTGCCAATTCTATTAGGTGCAAAACCTAAAAATCTGAACCAGAGAGCATCAGTTTATCATTTTGTAGAGGAGCAAATATAGAACTTGAACTCAGAGCTTCTGGATCAGATCTCATCTTATCACAATTCACTAGTAGAGACAATTTGATTTCTAGTGATAATAGAAGAGATGAAAAATAAAGAAAAAGTCCGTGGAAGAAAGAAATCCTGGTTTTGGGGGTAGCTGCTGGCCAGGTGCAGCCTCAGCTCAGGCCCTCCTGTTCTCAGGAGAGTCAGGCATGGCTCACAGAAGACAGGAGTCTCTTATTAAAGTGTGAAACCACCCATGACCAGTAGCCTAGGGATTTGGGGTTTCACTGCACAGGGTGCTGGGGAAAGGGGGGGGAGAGGAGAGACCCTGAGGTCGACAAAGGCCCCTTAAATTCCAAGGCCTGAGCCCACTCAGGAGGTCAGCTTAGAGGGGCCTCAGGGAGAGGGTCTGAATGCCCAAACCAGGGCACGGAGGGCAGGATGGAGTGGAGAGATATGCTGGAACCTTCCACGGGTCAATGCTCACACCTTGGAGCTGAGCGAGAAAGGACTGGGATCACTGGGAGGGCAACAGTGAACAGTGACAGGTGGAGATGTGAGAGCTGGCCTGTGGGTGACCCTGCACCTGGACAGTGCAGAGAGGGAGCACAGCTGCAGGGGCCCTGAGCCGGACAGGGGCCAAGTAGAGGGCAGGAGCAAAGCCTGTGAGACCTCAGGTGACAATGACAAGAGGAGACCGGGGGACTCTGAGTGCCGGATGTCTATTTAATTGTTCAAACTGTTTTTAAGACAGAAGAACCTTTTCTCACTGATCTGTAAGAGTTTGCCAAGGCCTGAATGTTCATGTCTTCCCCAAATCCATACAGTGAGGCTGAGACCTTCAAGGTAACATGAGCAAGAGGTGGGGTCCGAGGGATCAGAGAGGCCCCAGAGGGCTGCCTTGCCCTTCCACCGTGAGAGGACAAGGACAGGGCAGGAAGATGCCGTCTGGGATCCAGGACCCAGAACCTCACCAGAGTCTGAATCTGCAAGGTCTTCATCCTAGACTGCTCAGTCTCTAGAACTCAAGAACGAACTTTCTGTTGTTCAGAAACTACCCAGTTTGTGGAGCTCATTACGGCAGCCTGGATGAGCTCAGACAGAGCTCACCAACACCAATCAGAATATTTTCTGTTGTATTATATTACATAGGCTTTCTTCCCATATCTCCTAAGTACTTTTTCTATTTTATAATCTCCTTATTTCTCTCTTTAGATCCTATGTCTGCTTATTGTTTTCCATTTTGTTTCAACCTTTTCCCACTCTAGGTTCCACTTCCCAGGACCCTAGGATGATCCGTTAGTGTAACCACCAGTTCAGGAACTATTTACCTGTAGCCGGGTTTGAGTCCCCCCTATCTAGTGTTTGCTTTTTTATTTTAACGATTATTCTTTGACTCTAAATTTTTTAAATGTATTTTACAAAACATTTTTATTAAGATGAAATTGCTTATTGACCCTGCACCCAGAGTCCCATATTGTTGGTGACTATTGAATGCTGTTATCAACACATCTGCCCCAACTAATAAAATAACAATAATGCATATCTGAACTTGGTGCTTTAACCATATCATCTTGGTTTTACCTAATTGTTGGTGCATAAAATCTCATTCAAGACACCACCTTGCACGCAGAGGTCACATCTCTCAGTTTCCTCATGTCTGTGAGTATTTTAACTGAATCTGCAAAATAGTTCACTGGGAAAGGCCGGGGCCCTTTCCCTTTAGTTTTGGAATCTCCAGTTTACGTGTGTGGAGCCTGCGTTGAGTCCTGTGAGACCTGCTCTCAGAGAAGGGTAGATGAAAGTGGCTTGAGCAGCTTCCTAATTTCCTGAGATAATGTGAAAAGGTACTTGGATACTAGGGAATTCATCAACTCCCAGCATCACCCAGTTCTGCTACATACTATAATAGTAATTAAGTCATCTTAATCTCCAAGCTTCTATTTTCCCGTTATGACTAAAACAAAACACCTAATCCCAAAGCAATGAAAACAAAATTATAGTTTTGATAATGTATAGATGAAAATCCTTTCCACAGTAAAATAAAATAATTCAAAGACAAATTACAGATAGCTATGGTTTGCATGTGCCCCAAAGATTATATGTTGGAAACTTAGTCCCCAACACAATGGTGTAGGCGGGTGGGACTTTTAAGAGGAGATCAGGTTAGAAGGCTCTGCCCTCAAGGATGGATAATGATGTCATCTTGAGAGGTGCTTAGTTGTCACAGCAGTGGGTTCCTGGTAACAGAATATATTCAGCCTGCTTCACTCTCTCCCCTGTACGTGCCCTTCTGTACGTCTGTCCTTCTGATGGAGTGTTGCCACAGGAAGGCCCTCACCAGATGTGTTCCCTTGATCTTGAACTTCCCAGCCTGGAGTGAAACAAAATTATTTTCATTATAAATTACCCAGTTTCAGGTGTTCTGTTACAGCAACACAAAAATGGAGAAAGATGCTAATTTACTTAAAAAGGCACTTTGTGAAAAGTAGGAGTTAATTGCCTTAATTTAATAAAGTTATTTATAAATCCATGGGGAGAAAAGAAAAATGCAATAGAAAATTAGCAAAAGCTATTAACGAGGACTTTATAGACACAAATAAAATTTAATTAGATAAACAATTAGGATGCTAACATTTGTTAACAATTTTAAAAGTTTACATCTACTTGAAAATGTAAGTTGACTGGCCCAGGCCAAGAGAGTAGAAAGCATGCTGACTCTCTCAGGGGCCTGCATCTTCCTGTGATGGGCAGGCTTGAGAGGATTCACGATAACCCCTGGTGGCAGCATGTGCTGGGCTCCAGCAGTCAGGGCACCAACCTGACTTGGCACTGCCCGGCACCCAAGGGCTCCCTCCTGCCAGGGGGCTCCTTCAGGGCAGTGCACAGCCCTCTCCCCAGCGACTGGCTCCAGTGGGCGGCCGCCAGCTCAGCACCCATCCTTGTCTGGACTTACTCTGAGGTTCAGGGTCCACTCTCTCTCCCAGAGCTCCTAGAGCTCCCAACCTGTATGATGCCGGCTCTGCACCTGCTGCCGCCCTTGGCTTTTTTTCCGTGTACCGCACTTTTCCTCTGGTGTTTCCCAGCGTCTTTTCATGTAGAACTGTTGCACTTGCATTTCTGTGTTGGGTATGTTTTCTAGGGGACCCAAACTAAAACAGTGATGTTTTTGTAACTGTGAGCAGCTTGGAAGGGGCTTCCTCGTTCATGACACCTTATAGTGAGGGCATAAGAGGAATTTCCATGTGAATTTTATAGGGACATTGGAATGCAGCGAAATCCACCCATGTGCTAGTGTTTGTCAAGTTAGATAAGGAGCAAATATCAAGACCAGTGACCGTGAGCATTGCTCACTTTCCCCGCATCCAAATTGGCTGCTCAAGTAGACACGCCATGTCTACACGCAGGCATAGTAATTACAGGATTCTCGGCTAGAAGAGATGAAACTGGAACATTCTTTATAATGGTCCTATACATAAAAGCCATTTACCTCTACTTTATGACTTATTATTTTTAGGAAGTCACCCAGCACAGTTTTCCAAGCACAGTTTTTTGTTTTTTGTTTTTTGTTTTTTTTTTGGTAAGATAGAAGATTTAAGACATGTTTTTAAACCCATATTTACCTACAAGTAGATCCAAGTTATATAATGGAGATATTTTCTTTGAAAAAAGGATTCTTGTTTTTTTTTTTTTTTTGTTCATGAAACTAAATCATCAGGAAACATCTTTCTGAGTTACAAAGAACTGGGCAAGACCCCACCTGGGGCCCGGGGAGGCTGCCATGTCCAACTCCGGGCCTTGCCTGGCTGGCTCGAGACTAACGGGGCTCTCTCTTCACGCAGTATGTGGCTGTCTGACAAGTCAGATCCAGATTTTCTCCCTCTCCTTTGATAATTAAGTCCCAGCATCATTTCTGGCGAGGCTTTAATGTGGAAAATCACAGAAAACACAGAGGCTGTAAAGTAATGAAGGTAGAGTCCTCAAATGTGGTTCAGTAGCGTGCCTTAACGGTCTTTGTGTGTGCAAGTAGATGTTGTGAAGAGCTCCTTGGAAAGGGGGCAGAATGCAAAAGAAGTTAAAGGCTAACAAATACTAAAAGAGAGGGTGACTGTACACATACACCCACACATCTGAGCCCGGGATGCGGAGAGGCCTGAGCAGAAACGCATTTCCATTTCCAGGTTCTTGTGGCATTTGTAGTCACCAAAGGAAATTGACAGCAGACAGGGTAAATTTGCACAACATGCTTCCAGCCAAGAGAATTCTTCTCAAGAAGGGAAGACCTGTGTGAGCTGAATCTGGCTATGGACCTGTGAATCATGCCACACAAGTGCCTCCATAATGTTCTTACAAATGGAATCATAATGGGGAGTGTGTTCCCTGCATGGGGTGTGTCAAAACCTTCTAGGTATCAGCTCTCTGCTGATATGGAAGGCGGGGTGCCCATGGGGCCCCCAGTGGTCAGCCTTAGCCAGGCCACAGCAGGACTTTCCTGGCCCCTACATTGTAATACTTTCAAACAATGGCCCATGGCCATTGTGACGGCCACTTAACTTAACGGATCACTCTATACCAAGGATTACAATGTGCAATAGTGAAGACATCTCTCTCTTTTACGAGAGACGCTTGAGAATCATTCACTTTGCCAACCTGCTCTGTGGGGCCTGACAGGACAGAGTGTCAGACTGTGTGGGGTGGCCGGTGCAGCATCAGCAGGGCCTGGATGTCTGTGTGTGGGAACCATATTCTGTATATGCAGTGACCAATCTATTTAACTCCTTGATACTTTGTAATTGTCAAAATGAAAATCTTGGGATGGGTGCCGTGGCACATGCCTATTCTTTCAGCACTCTGAGGTCAAGGTGGGTGGAGTTCCAGACCAGTCTGAGCAAGAGTGAGACTTCTATCTCTACTAAAAATAGAAAAACTAGGTCTTTTGGCAGGTGCCTGTTATCTCAGCTCCTCAGGAGGCTGAGGCAGGAGGATCACCTGAGCCCATAAGTTTGAGGTTGCTGTGAGCCGTGGCACCATCACACTCTATCCAGGGTGAAGGAGTAAAAAGACTTAGTCTCGGTGGCAGTCAGAGCAAAATGGCGGCTGAGTAACAGCTTCCTTGCATCTAGGCACTGTGAGTCTGGGGAGATAAGACTCCAGGCATCTCTGGCTGGTGGGATCTGCCTATAACCATCCCTTTGAGGATACAGGGAGTCAGCGAGAGACTTCTGGACCCCAAAAGGAGGACAAAAACAGTGGAAAACTGGCAAGTGGTCACATGTGTTCGATCAGTCTAATCCCACCGGCAGCTGTAAGTATAGCAGCAGCGAGATTGCAAACTGGAAAGGCTTTACCTGTGAATTGTTTTGGTGTTTTTGTATTTGGCACTCAGTTGAACTGCCTTGGGGACAGCTTGAGCAGGAGTGTGGAGACCTTTGGGCATTGTCTAGGGTCCCAGACTGAGCCGCTGACACCGACGAAGCTAATAGTGTTTGGCTGTGGGCTGCAGGGAGCCATTGTGAGAGAACTGCCCCGGCAAGCTCCGCCCTCAGGGTTGCAGAGCAAGGATTGGGCGGGAGCTAGTAACCTAGTGACTGAGCAGCCTAAAGGTGGGGACTAAGCCGCCTTACAGCCTTAACACTCAGGGGCAGAGTGAGACTGGTTCTGGCACACTGGGTAAGTGGATAGCCACTTCAGCAGTGATCCCAGTGACAAGCACTTTCCTGAGAAAGCTTCTGCTTAGCCAAGTTGAGAAGTTTAAAGTGCCTTTTAAGAGGGCTAAAGAGAGATTTAGGGTGTCCACCCTGTGGGGTTTGAGAAATCAGTGGAGGCCTCCAGTCGTATCAGCATTGTGATTAACATCTCATACTCCAGAAGACCACCTGTTGCCCAGACAATATTCAACAAGATATATATACTGCTTTGTTTTTGTTTTTTTGTTTGTTTGCTTGTTTTTTGTTTATTTTGATGTTGTTGTTGTTTTGTTTTTTAATTTCAACCTTTTCTGTACAGATTTTTTCTTTTTCTTTTCTTTCTTTTCATTCTCCTTTTTTCTAGTTTAAATACAATTTCCCATTGCTGCTTTTTTCAATAAATAGAACTTCATTTTTGCTAGTGTTTTCTACCCCTATTATTTGGTTTTTCACCCAATTTTATCCAGTAAAGTTTTCTGTTTGCTTGTTTTGGTTTGATTTACAGCATTTTTGTCTTTCCTCTCTACTTGGTGGAGGTGGGGTACTGTGTCTGATCAGGTTAGCAAAGAGCTGCTGAAGTCAAGGGAACCACCCAACTGTGCACCTTCAGAGGTTGGTTTTTTTTTTACGGTTTAGTCAAAGTACCCTACTGTACACCTATATTGCTCTGTCTCCCTCTTTCTGTGCCTCTCTTCTTTTTGTCATTATTCCCTTTTATCCACCCCTCTCCTTTCTCTATTTTCTTTTTGTTCTTTCTTTCTTTTATCCCTTCTTGCTCTTCAACCTTCTCATCCTTCTGGTCCTATACCAAAAGGACTCATAGTAACCTTAGTCCACAGGCATGGGAACTTAAAAAGCAAGAGGAAGTGAAAGGAAAATTAGGGCAAGGAAACAGATAAAAGAAATCACTCATGAGGAAGAATCAGGAGAAAACTCCAGGCAACATAAAAAACCAGTCCAGAGCAACCCCTCCAAGAGATCATGAGGTAGCTACTGCAGAGGATTCCACCTATAAAGAAATGTTAGGAATGACAGAAAGGGAATTTAGAATATACATGATGAAAACAATGAAGGAAACTGCTAATAAAGTGGAAAATAACCAAAAGAAAATCCAAAAACAGAATCAAATAAGAGATGAACGATATGAAGAATATAGAAAGAATATAGCAGAGCTGAAGGAACTGAAGCAGTCAATTAGGGAACTTAAAGATGCAATGGAAAGTATCAGTAACAGGTTAGACCATGCAGAAGAAAGAATTTTGGACATAGAGGGCAAAGTTTTTGAGATAACTCAGATAGTTAAAGAGGTGAAAAGAAGAGAGAGAAAGCAGAACATTCACTGTCAGAATTATGGGACTTTATGAAGCATTCCAAAATACGAATCCCAGAAGGGGAAGAAGCATGCCCCAGAGGAATGGAAGCCATACTAGAGAATATTATAAATGAAAATTTCCCAAATATCACCAAAGATTCTGACACACTGCTTTCAGAGGGATATCGTACCCCAGGTCGCCTCAACTCTAACGGAGCTTCTCATCTGAAATATCACCAAAGATTCTGACACACTGCTTTCAGAAGGATATTGGATGCCAGGTCGCCTCAACTCTAACCGAGCTTCTCCAAGACACATTGTGATGAACCTGTCCAAAGTCAGGACAAAAGAAAAGATTCTGCAAGCTGCCAGGAGTAAGCACCAATTGACCTACAGGGGCAAATCCATCAGAGTGACTGTAGACTTCTCTAATGAAACTTTCCAAGCAAGAAGACAATGGTCATCTACCTTCAAACTACTTAAACAGAACAATTTTCAGCCCAGAATTCTGTACCCTGCTAAACTAAGCTTTAAAATTGACAGAGAAATCAAATCTACAGATATACAAGCATTGAGGAAATTTGCCACAACAAGACCAGCTCTACAGGACATACTTCAACCTGTTCTACACACTGACTATCACAATGGATCAGCAGCAAAGTAAGAACTCAGAAATTAAAGGACAGAACCTAACCTCTATACTGAGGCAAAAGACAAAACTAAGCAATGGACTCTCAGAAAATAAGATGAATAGAATACTACCACACTTATCAATTATCTCAATAAATATTAATGGCTTGAATTCCCCACTGAAGAGACATAGATTGGCTGACTGGATTAAAAAACACAAGCCATCCATTTGCTGTCTGCAAGAACACACCTGGCTTCAAAAGACAAATTAAAACTCCAAGTCAAGGGTTGGAAGACAATTTTTAAGACAAATGGAATTCAGAAGAAAAGAGGAGTTGCAATCTTATTTTCAGATACATGTAGATTTAAAGCAACTAAAGTAAAAAAAAGACAAAGATGATCATTTTATATTGGTCAAGGGAAAAATACAACAAGAAGACGTTTCAATTCTAAATATTAATGCACCTAATTTAAATGCTCCCAGATTCTTGAAACAGAGCCTACTCAGTCTGAACAACATGATATCTAATAATACCATAATAACATGAGACTTTAACACTCCTCTTACAGAGCTGGACAGATCCTCTAAACAGAAATTAAACAAAGATATAAGAGATTTAAATGATACCCTAAAACAACTGTGCTTGATAGATGCATATAGAACACTCCATCCCAAAGATAAAGAATATCCATTCTTCTCATTCTGTAAAACTGGCAAAAGCAAGTAGCCAGGCAGTATTAAACTGCCATAATTTTTAAATGGTCAAACTTTTAAATGTCATACTTCTCTTTCCTCTGCCCAAAGAGTCAAACTAGTTGCAGCCCACTTAGCCTTTCAAAAATCTTTCTGTCCTTTAAATCTTTATACTGAAAGCAATTGGATTTTTCACTGTTCGAAGGTTTTGGAGGAAGCCACCATTGGCCTTCAGTGGATCCAGCTCTTCAAGCACTTTTGTTGCAGGTTCAGCAGACTTTACGTGCCTGGTCTGCCCCCTATTATGTTGGTCACCTTTGTGGTCATACTGCTTTGCCTGGGTCTTTAGCTGAAGGCAATGCCCTTGCTGATTCTGTCGTGTGGGCTTAATTATGTTGTCTATAACTGATAAGGCCCAAGCTTCTCATGCCATTCATCGTGAAAATGCACATACCTGGAATCTGCAGTGTGGTATTTCGTGAGAAGCAGCCTGATGGTTTGTGAAGCAATGTTCTTAACGCTTACCTCATGTTTCAGCACCCCATTATGGGGTTAATCCTCGATGCCCTTTGACTAGACAGTTGGATTTCACACATTTTTCTCCTTTTGGGTAAACTTGCTTATGTGTATGGCTGTGTGGATACTTATTCTTGGTTTCTTGTGGCCTCCACCTGTTCAGAAGAAGCTATAAAGAATGTTAAAGCACACATTTTGCACTGTTTTTCTGTTCTTGGAGTTCCCAAAGTTATCAAAACAGGCAATGCCCCTGCCTATACATCCAAAGCCCTTGCTTCTTTTATGGCATAGTTTTCTATCCACCACTCTTTTGGCATTCCTTACAATCCTCAGAGTCAAAGCATTGTGGAATGGGCTCGTGCACACCCAAAGCTCCCATTGGAGAAAATAAAGCAGGGGGAGTTATACCCCTGACACCTCAGAATTATCTCTTTCATGCCCTTTTTGTCCTTAATTTTTTTTTCATTAGATCAGGAAGGCCGGTTGTTTACAGATCACTTTTGGCATCCCTGTTCTGGCTCCTTCCCCTTGGTTAAGTGGAAGGACCCCCTCACAGGACAGTGGTTTGGTCCCAACCCAGTGCTCATTTGGGGACGAGGGCATGTTTCTGTTTTTCCAGAGACCTCAGATGGACCCTGCTGGCTTCTGGACAGGCTCAGCAAGGCAGCAGATGTTCCCTTTCAGTGACCCCAGTCACCTGATTCCCTCTCTCAAGAAAATAAAGTTGGAGGATCCCACTCCCCGTCGCCGAGACCATGCAGCAAAGGGATCCCCCAGACTGTCTCAGAGAACCCGGTCATCCCTGCTACGACCTGGGGACAAGTGAAGTCGCTGACTTCTCAGGCGGAGGACCTATTCCTGAGGCAGGGAACAGTTCCCACGCCTGATCACTGTTTTGTGGCTATGTTAGCACTGCTAATTTTGCAGGTTAGCTTGGTGGGAGGGGAACCCTATTGGGCTTATTTCCCTGATCCCCCTCTTTACCCTGTTGCCGGGGTGATCCTAATGTGCCAGTCTTTGTCAATAACAACCCTTTGTTTGCACCCCCTGACAGGGAGCCCATTGTCACACAATGGACTCTCTATAGTCATACTAGATCCTTTGAGCAGCTAATTCCTCTGTGCATAACTCCTCAGGTGAGTCACACAGGCTGTTTACAGCTAGCCATAAAACTACGCAAAAGTCCAGGTCACCCCAACGGGCTCACTCCCTCCAGCTCCAATCCAATACTTACTTTTTCTGAATGGAGCACAACTTTTTGCGGGTTTCCCCAGCTGCAAGCCATCACAGTGGGGCTATCTCCCCCAGCCTCTTTACCTCCCAGCCCATTATTAGGGCATGAACATTCTTTTGATGACTTTCCCCCATGGAGAGCTTGTTCTTATACCGCTGGTATAGGCAGAAAGCCTATAAATACACCTTTAAATGGTTCAATTTTGTAAAGGCAAGTTGGAAGTCTTTTGTGAGTTAGAAAGGAAAAAACCTGGGTAGAACTCCATTATGTGGCTGAAGGCTTTTAGTCACATAGAAATGGTTACAGGCCTGGCTTTATGGGGGCAGGCTTGCAGGCAGGTACCTGTATATCTCAGGAATTTCCAGGCTACTCCCTAAAGATGAATGACTGCCTCCAGATTGTCTGTTAAAGGTCAAACATTCAAACAGCTTATTCCCCCAGAACCTTGTTTTGTGGTTTTGGTTTTTTGTTTTTGATTACTTAGCATAAGAATAACTTCAGATAATGCTAGTGAAGTGGTTCTAGGTTAATCCGTAGACCTATAGGTGCCAGGCAGTGAGAGTCCTGGGGCTAAGGTTACGTCATATATTTATTGATTAATTGTGTGTACGTGTAGTATTGCCTATATAAGCTTTGGTGAGAGAAATAAGGTTGCTATATGCCATGAGAGACCTACAGCCTTCCTTATTTGCCATACAATTTCACTGCAGGTCTTAAAAATCTCTGCAACACTGCATCCTGCAACTTTTTCACAACACCCTGGAGCTATCCACAAAATTTTTGGCACTTCTTTTTCTGTGTACGATTGGTCCCATTGGTCCCATCTCTTTTTGGCTATTGTGAATAAAGCCAGGTCCCTTTCTTTGTTGTTCTCAGTGGTGGGGCAACTCTTCCAATCAGGAGGGGCCTCTGGGGACTGGATTATGACAATTTTGTCTACCCATGAGGTCAGCTGCACACAGGCCTTTGGTGAGCTGCTGCTGCCACTGGTCCAATAACCTTCACACATCCTATTGTGGAGAAAAAGGCTAATAAGCAAACCTTGTACCTCCAGGCATGTGTAAAACACCCCTAAGTTTTTTTTAACAGGTCCTTTAAACATTGCCATGAAGCCTCACATTTTTCCAGAGAAAGGCTCTGTGGCTACAGAGTATGAGTATGTTGTTACTTGCACTAATTATAACATTGTCTTTCTAGCACCCAGTAGTACCAAGAGATTGTTTTACTGCAGCAACCCCCTTTTGTTATGATCCCAGTATATGTGAATGGCACTTGGTAAGCCAATCCTGGGTATCAAGTTTTGCAGTTATTAGTTGAGCAGCTTAAATGCCCTAAGCATTTTTTGGGCATATTAGTTGCTGGAATTATTGCCCTTGTAACTACTGTAGCTGCAGTTGCTACTGCCTCAGTAGCCCTTACCCAATCCAGACAGACTGCTCATTATGTAAATGCTCTTTCTAAAAGTGTTTCAACTTTGGGCATTCAAGAAAAGATCGACCGTAAAATTGAAGAAAAACTTAATGTCCTTGAAGAGGTGGTGCTGCTTTTAGGACAAGAAGTTGAAGCCGTTAAGGCCCATCTTCCTCTACACTGTCACGCAGAGTTTGAAGGGATTTGTGTTACTGCTTATAAATACAATGCTACTGAGTGGAGTTGGGATTGTGTCAGAACCACTTGCAGGGCATTTGGACTTCTAATAACTTTTCAATAGATATCGCTGCTCTGCATTTGCATATCCAGTCTGTTCAAAATGTCCATTTACAGATGCTATCACCACAAGAGGTGGCCACAGCTATAAAGCAGTTTCTTACTAACTTTATATCATCAACATCTTTCACTTATGTGTTATATGCCCTTATTGGATTGGAGATAATGGTTTTGATTTTGTTGTATTTCCTGCAGCCCTCCAGAAAGCCTTCAGAGCAGTCTGAGAATTAAAGGCCAATCTTCACTGCATGTGCTGAGAAAGAAAAACAGGGGGAGCTGTTGGGAACAGACCTCCTGGGAGGCAAGGACCCCAGTTTTGAGGAACTGCATCTGAGTCAAGGACCAAATGCAACCTGGCCCCAGCCATTTCCTGTTATGGCTGGTTCCTGAACCAGATTAGAATGGAGACCTGCCCTTTTGATCCTCTCAGACTGCTGAGAATGCTATTCTGCTCTTAGGCTGTTTTTAATCAAGTTATGCAATTATGACAAAATCATGCCCTCAAGTTACTGTATATAAAAGCTGTGCAATAAAGCCGTGGTTGCCTTTTCCACTGAGGAAAGGTCCTCCTGACCCCACTATTTTCTGTATCTCTTTTTACCATCCCGAGCCGGTCTACTCCCGGGTTTTCCTAATAACGTGGCTAGGCTGGTTCCTGGCACATTTTGAAAATGTATTATTATTATATAAAATACTCTTAATAAATCAATGTCTTTTGCACCATAACAAAAAGTGAGGAATAGAATATATGACTCAAAAAGACATCTTCATAGTAGGTCCACACTTACGGTGTGTCGTAGAAGGATGCAGGTGAAATTTACTAAATGTAGAATATAAAAGTCTGAACACAATAATTAAGAAAATGCCATGAAGGCTATGATAACCAGTCTGATGAAAATATTTCAAACTGTATATAAAACCAGCACATTGTACCTCATGATTGCATAAAAGGACATCTTCAGAAATGGTATCATTTTTTGTTCATGTAAATGCATTATAATTAAATAGGTAAAACTGTAATTTTTAGAATTTTAGACTATAATTCAATGGAATAGTTCTTCTTTAGTTTATACTTGGAGAAACGAACCAGAAAACTCAAGGTAGAAAAATCTTATACATGCTCAGAATTGAATTTTAGACATTTCCTGGACCTTTGTTTACTATCTTAGTAGGTCCTCATAATTGTTAATATTTATTACAGGAAAAATTGAGATTTTCCATATTCCCTATTTTATCTTGGATAACATCCTATGAAGTCACTGAGGAGAGGGTATGGAATATGACTACATCTTTACACTGGAAGACTGTGGTTTTTAAAACTTTACCTTAAAGAAAGAAAGAAAGAAAAAAAAAAAAAACCTTTCTCAATTAAAATGAGAACTTACCAGGCAGCAAAATGATGCAGCTAATCCCTTAGGAAAAATTATATGCATATAAAGTAAAATATATGGCCTCTTTCGTGAACAGTGTGTGAGCTACTTGAAAATTTTATACCATTAGCACTTTCAATATGTCATTAACCTAGAAAATAAGAGGGAGTAATGAAAGTCGTTAAGAACAGTTGAGTGTCCTCCTGAAGCCTAGCCAATAACCGCATAAAGAATAATAAACAGACATTCGACTACAGTACAACATGCCAGGGCTGGGTCTTATAACACACGTGTGCATGTTGTGCATATATGTCTATATATCCTGCTGTCTCGAAACTATGCTTCTTACTTACACACTATACAGCATATGTATATAAGACAAAAGGAGGTATTAAGTTTGTGACAGGATTACCAAGTGCTAATCATAAAAGTATCAACTAATATAAGATCATTGTTCTTACTTTCTGAGGCACTGAGGACATCACACACTGTATGTCCTCCGAAAATCAGGTCCTGGCATAACCTTCTAGACTGTTTTGCTTAGGCAAAGTTTGGTGCTATGAAACATAGCTTATTGTGTTAGGAATCAGACAACTTATTTAGTTTTTTAAATATCAGCCACTACTGCTAAAATTCTTCTTCTTACAGGCTGTATATAGATACACCTCATCCATGAACAGCCAAGGAAACTCTCTGAAATGGCTGATTTTAAACTGACTTTGACATAAAAAGTCAGGATTTTCTGCAATGCTCAAGTATGTATCATCTTTATTACTCATCTTAGACTGAAAGGAGAGGGAAGATTTCCACCAAGTCACTATGCAGCCCTGGATAAATTCATGGAAGTTAATGCTCTCTTAGGCAATTCCAATATACCTTCACCCCATCCAAAATAAATTACCCTATATTTTACAATTAGACAAGAAGAAGTTGTGTGTCAAATGATTCTTCCGAATAATAGAATAAGAAAATCTTTGGACATAATCAATTCACATGTGAGGCAGTATAATACAGATACATCAATACTAAAAAAAATTAAACATTGAAAAAAATGATACTCTTGAGGAACTGCCTAAAAATGCAGAGAAATAAAAAATTTGATTTAATTTGCCATGTATTTCGCAAAGATCAAATATATTGATAGAAATACAGATATAAATATTTATTATGTAACAGAATTATAGATTAATTAATATATGCTTTTTGGCATATGAAATATACTATATAATAGGACAATAATTCTATACCTGACATGTAACTTGGGATTGGAGATAGTAGAAACTTTTCACCATGAAATTAAAAAAAAAATTATAATTGATAGTTATTTTTGTGGTATATCTATTTTCCAAAATTCCCTAAACACATAGGTTAAAAAATAATAAAATGCTTAGAGCAGATGAATGTAAAAATAAGCTTAAAAATACCTAAAGTACATTTTAACAATATTGATTCTGCTGATCCATGAACATAACATGATTTCCATCTGTTTACATCATCTGCAGTTTCTTCCCTCAGTGGTTCATAGTTGTCTCTATAGAAATCTTTCAAATTCTTAAGTATATTCCCTGGTATTTCTTTTGTTGTCATTGTTGCCACCGTGAAAGGCAGTGTATCTTTGATTTAATTCTCAGGTTGTAGGCATATATGAAAGCCATTAATTTGTGTACATCTATTTTGTAACCTCAGACTTTGCAGAATTTATTTATCAGTTCCAGGAGTCTCCTGGTTGAATATTTTGGGGGTTTTCTAGATATAAGATTATATTGTTAAAGAGAAATAATTTGATCTCTTCTTTTCTCATTCAGATCACCTTAGTTTCTTTTTCTTGCCTGATCACTCTGGTGAGGACTTCTAGCATTCTGCTGAATAAAAGTGATGGAAGTGTGGAACTGTTTTGGTTCCAGTTCTCAGTGAAAATCTTTCAATTTTTCCCCATTCAACATGATGCAGCTATAGGCATATAATGTATAGCCGTTATAATTTTGAGGTATGTTCCATGTACACTGATTTTTCTTGACTGTTCTTCTCATGAAAGAGTGGTAAATTTTGAAAAATTCTTTATTTGTGTTGATTGAAAGGTCTTTGTTTTTGTACCTATCTATGTGGTGGATTACATTTATACATTTACGTATGCAGAGCCACTCTTGCATCTCTCCAGTGAAGCTTACTTGAGTGATTTACAGATTCATGGAACTACCCATTAAAATGCTGATGTCATGTTTCACTAATCTTGAAAGGACATTCTGTGCTTTTCTAGTTTCTGTGTCTGAAGGTAGAAAAGTCCCTTCCATTGCAACCTTATTTAACAAGAAAAAATTGGGAGGCTTCATGTTACCAGATATCAAGTTATACTACAAGGCTATAGTAATCAAAACATCATGGTATTGGCTTGAAAATAGAAAAATAGACATATTGATCAGAACAGAGAGCGCAGAGATAAAATCATCCTCATACTTCCATTTGATCTTTGATTAAGCAGACAAAAAGACAAAAATATATGCTTGAGAAAAGAATCCCTGTTCAGTAAATGGTGCTAGGAAAAATGGATACCATATATAAAAGAATATGGATCCTCACCCCTCACCACTCACAAAAATTAATTCATGATTTATAAAAGACTTAAACCTAATAAATTATATAAGTATTGTAGGAGAAAGTGTTGGAAAAACTCTTACATGTATTTGCTCAGGGTAAGAATTTATTAAGAAAACCCCAGTGATAATCACAGCAACAAAAATAAACAAGTGGGACCTAATTAAATTGAAAAGTTTCTGCACAGCCTAGGACACAATCAAGAGAGTAAATAGACAATCTACTGAATGGGAACATATATTTTTATGCTATATATTGAATAAAGGCTAATAACCAGAACCTACAAAGAACTCAAGGAAATCAGCAAGAAAAAAATAAAACAACCACATTAAAAAGTAGATGAAAGACATGATGGAAACTTTTAAAATGAGAGTAGTCTAATGACAAAAAAAAACACAACAAAACCCACATGAAGTAATGCCCAATATTTCTAATCACCTGGGAAATGCAAATCAAAACCACAATTAGATATCACCTAATGCCTGTGAGATGGCTCCTATCAAAAATTCCAGAACAACATATTTTGGCATGGATACAAAGAGAAAGAAATACTTACCCACTGTTGGTAGGACTGCAAACTAGTACAACCTCTATGTAAAGTAGAATGAAGATGCCTCAGAGACCTACCTTTTGATCCTGCAATGCCAGTACTAGGTATTTACCCAAAGGTGGGGGAGACTTTTTATAAAAAAGGCATTCACACTCCAATGTTTATAGCAGCACAATTCCCAATGGCAAAATTATGGAAAGAACACAAGTTCCCCAAAAAGATTTATTTTTCAATTCATTTTAAAAACAGAAGGCAATATATAAGAAAATAAATCTATAGACCAATATCCCATCATAAACATAGATATAAAAATTCTTATTGATTAAAGTTAAAAGCTTCTTCACAGCCAAGAAAACAATCAATAGCATGAATAGAAAACCTACAGAAAGGTAGAAAATATTTCCATGCTATGAATCTGTAAAGGGCTAATAACCAGAATCTGTAAAGAACTAAAGCAAATCAGCAATTAAAAAAAAAAAAAAAAAAAAAGCTTTTAAAAAGGAAGACTAGTGACCAAAAATACATGAAGAAATGCTCAAAATATCTAATCAGGGAAATGAAAATCAAATCCATAATGAAGTAGCACCTAACTCCAGTGATAATGGCTTTTATCAAAAGTTCCCAAAATAATATATGTTGTCATAGATGCAAAAAGAAAGGAAACCCTACAGACTAGTATAACCTCAATGGGGAGTAATATAGAAATTCCTCAAAGAACTGAAGGTAGACCTACCATTTAATCCAGAAACCCCACTACTGGCTATTTAACCAATGGAAAAAAATAAAGACATTTTATTAAAAAGACACTTGTTGCTCTGATGTTTATTATACTGCAATTTGCAATATTCATAATCACCAAAATGTAAAATCCACCCAAGTGCCCATTGATTCATTAGTGGATTAATAAAACGTGCTATCAGTACATCAAGAGTAATACAGCAGCTCTGATGGCCATTTCAGAGAAAAGGAGTTCCAAAATTGCTTCTTGGGTGGACTAGGTGCTGGCATCAGTGCATAGCTTCTGAAGGGGAGTACTTCTAAGTTGACCTTAGCAATACTCAGCAATGAGCTAGGTAACACTTTTTCTAGGAAGAGTTTGTGAATTTAATCATCAGACCTCTTATGTAGGGTATAGGAAATTGAATTCTTTCTGGTCTGTAAGGTAAATCTCAAATATTTTGAAAATAGGTTATCATTTAGAGCATGGTCTCTGATGACATTACTAAATTGCATATTAATTACAAGTTAGGCTTTTTTCCCTTACATTTTCAAATGTAAGAAATATAATTTAAACTAATAGACTATACTTAGCAATTATAATGGTAATTAGAAAAACAATGGCACCACATGTTAAAAGAATGTGTTTTGCCTAGATTGGAAAAATTGCTAAACTTAATTAACTTTTATGAAATAAGAACAAGAATATCAAAAGGTCCACCAAAAGTAGAGTCAAGATAATCATGAAATAAAAGCATCTTTTGAATATATATCATGTATTGAAGTAATATTTTTAAAATTGAGTTCATATATACCTTAAAAATAAAATATTGGGACTGAAATGAAAAAAATTGTGGATGTATTTAAAAATGATTTTTAAATGAATAATTTTATGACTAAAGATAATACGATGCTATATCTAGATACAATTTCCCAAAAACCTATACAAAAGTAGTTCAAGACGAAATTGCAAAACCGAACAAATTTTTGTTATATAAGAATTTGAATAAATTGTTAAGAATATTTCCAAAAAGGAGAGATTTATTTATATTTTACAAATGCTTATCAAATACTCATGAAGATTTTATTCCAATTTTGTACAAACTTAAGAATATATAACAAAAGAAACCTGTTCTTAGAGTTTATGTTAATGTAGTATTACATTGGTTGAGTCCTTTATAAAGCAGATGACAAAATAATACCTGTTAAAAAATTAAAAAAAAAAACAAAGTTCATATGTGTAGATAATATGAACCAGATTTCTAAAAACAGAAAATCTCTAAATTATAAATAATTTTATAGATAATAGAATAATAGAAAACTTTCCATAGCATTTTTCATATGGCAACATAATCATCATATTTAAATTACATATAAAAGAATATAACCTTCTAGAAAAATTTTCCTATACCTGTGGATAAAAAAATATACCATTTTGGGTGGCACCTGTGGCTCAAGGAGTAGGGCGCTGGCCCCATATACCAGAGGTGGTGGGTTCAAACCCAGCACTGGCCAAAAACTTCAAAAGAAAAAAAAAATACACCATTTAAAATATTTAAAATGTATTAAACTGTTCTCTAAATTCCCTATTTTTTTCATCAAAATTTAAGGGGAATTTTTAAAGAACTGAACAAATACATTATAAAATTTATATAAATGTGTACTAATAAATCTGGGAAAGCTGAGGAAAGAAATAAGGTGCTCCCTAAGAGATACTGCATATTTCACAGCTGAAGTTATTTCAAACTTGTAACGATGACAAAGAAAGAGACAAATTCCATAAAAAGACATTAAAGACTCATGTATATATGGAAACCTGGTATACAACAGAACATTCTTGACTACTTAGGGAAACAAAATAAGATATTTAGTAAATTATGTGACATGTAGCTAATTCTATGGGAGAAAAAAATTAATTTTGTAGTTCATAGTATCATATAAAAACAAGATATATCAAGAATATCTTAGTAAAGTATCTCAAGAATGCAGGAAAAGTATCTAATGTACTCAATACTAATATGAAACCAACATACAAACAACTACATGCCCACATCAAAGAAAAAGCACGAGTATAGTCTAGCAAGGGAGAGGGTACAGGAGGGTGATTGGCAGGATCTCACCTGATGTGCAAATGTGAGGGAACAACCTAGGAGAAGAGCTCAACTACAATTGGAACGTTACTGCTGGACTGAAAATGTAACCTAAACATTTGTACCCTCATATTAATCTGCACAAAAGAAGTAAGACTATAAAATAAATTAAAATGAAATGAGAAAATATTGCATAAATAAGACACAATAGTGAAAATTATAATAGATCTCTTTAGATTAATAAATAACTGGAGTGTTGATCTGAATGAGGTGGAGTTACTGCATAGTTTTGAGCGGAGAGGGACATGACATGATTTGAGCCTCACAAGGACCATAGCGTATATACTGTTGACGGTAGTTCTGGTGAGTCTGGCAGAAGAAAGCAGGCCAATAATGAGGGTGTCATAACAATTCAAGGGTAAGGTGGTAGCAAACAAGTTTAGGTGACGTGGTGGCTTATGGAACATTTTGAAATTACAGCCACTATTTCTTGAAATGTCTTACATGGGTTGTAGAAAGAAAACAAGAAAAGATAAATCCCCAGTTTTGGCTAAAGAGACAGTAAAGAGGCCAAAGGTAAGAAAACTGCCATGTGGAACGGATTTGGTAAGAAGATCAGAAGTTCAGTTTGGGTTGTGTTGATTTCAAAATGTCTTTGTAAGTGGAGATATTTGAGTTTGAAGTAAAAAAAAAAAAAATTATCAAGATAAAGACGATGTTTAAAGATCTGGGTGAAACTAGGGAGATGAACATTGCTGACAATGAAGATGGAGAAGAGTGACAGAGAGAACAAGCACAAGACCTTTACATAAAATTTGATGTGGGATTTTTTTTATATCTTAAATATTTTATGGCAGCCCCTATGGCCCTGGTCTCCATCGCAGCAGGAAGGAACCAGGCATGCTCTGGATTAGAAGTACAAGCTTGCAGAAGTACTAGCTTGCAGGTACCTTGATTGCGGGGTAGCCCTGAGAAACCTCTGCAGTAGCCTTTTATTGAGACGGCACAAGACAATGACTGCCGTACCTAAGGATAGCCATGGGCTCCTCTTTTTTCTCAGCAAGGAGCACCTGCAGACAATTGCCAGATGGTCTGCCCCTGAGCTGCAAATCATCCTGCTCAGAGGTCATCTGGCTCTTGGCATCCTCTACAATTTTACTCTTCATTTTACATAGTATCAAGCATAATGTCTGTGCCTTAAACTCCATAAATATATTATTAAATGAATAAAAAAATATTTTATTTCAATGGAATAAATTGCCAAAGAGCATCAAAGCAAGTATGGCCAGGAACCACAAAAAGAAAGCCATAGAAATTAACTTAAGATGTGTCCCACAAATAGAGTTGAAAAGAGCTCAACAATCATCTCTCACAATTTTAAAGATCTAGAAAAGAAAAGTTCACAAGCCAGGAGTAAAAAACTCAGGTAATTAGTGAAATACTGGGACATTTACTCAGTTCTCCTAAAGTTCTTCATATGAATATGTTTTAATATATTTTCTTTAACAGGTTTCTTTAAGGAAAATACTTCTAAAACACTAATAGAGAAACAAACTGAAGATTTTTTTGGAGTTTTTTAATGCCTAAAAATGAAGCTTTGTACATTAACTCTATTCTATATTGTCCACAAATGCACCTTATTAATTTTTTCTATTTTAAATTTCATATTAACTTAATTTCTAAATTTTGTTTCTCAATTTCACTTTCATGTTTTACACAACTATAAAAATTATCTTGAAAACTATTACTTCAGTATGAATATGAATGAAAATAAATGGAATTTTAATATGAAAGTTAACACACTAAGTACTATATATGGAAAATAAAGTCTATAAACTCTAAAATAAATGGAATATATTGGCTTTTTAGCTAAAAAACGAGATGAAGTGACAATATCACATGTAAATCATTGCCAACACATTTAAACATTCCAGATTTCCACCACTGAATATATAATTAATGATCAAATGAGTGGCCACTTCAAACTTTTTCGTTTCAACATCTGTACAATGTGAAGAATTATTTGGATTTGAACTTTTTGAAGGCATATGTAAACATACTGAAATTAATAAGACATAAAATATAATGTTCCATTTCCTTTGTTTTTAACCCTATTTACAGTAGTGGATTAGTTCTTCTGGAATAAAGACACAAGAAAACAATCCTCTACTCTATGAAGTTTAATATATATTATGAAAATGTGTACACACACACGTACTTACAGTTACATATGCACACACACACAGTAGTGTTTTCTTGTTCTGGATTCCTCTTTTATTTGCTTCCTATGAAAAAATGTAACTAAGAAAATGCCATGAAGGCTACGTTGAACAGTTTGATGAGAGTATTTCAGATTGCATATGAAACCAGCACATTGTACCCTTTGATTGCACTAATGTACACAGCTATGATTTAACAATAAAAAACAAAAAGAAAAAATATAGAATTGTCCAAATAGGAACAAAAAATTTAAAGAATATTGACATTTAAATCATATGTTGGTTTTTGAACACTTTGAATACTTATCTAGTATACATATCTTTGAATACTTATCTAGTATACATATCTTACTGCTAAGTGCAAACACTCCACTGCATAGCAGAGCTCTAGAACTTAAATTTGTTAAAAGTTTGTGTAGCAGTGTTTGTAGACATTTTTATTTTATTTACTTATTTATCTATTTATTTATTTATTTATTTTGGTTCCCTGTGTTTGTAGATATTGATACGGGGCGGGTGCACCCAGGCTTGGTCAGCGCCGGCCACCCAGGAGGACCTGCCTCGCCTTCTGCGTCTCTGCCCCTGGGGTGCTGGTGCAGCGGACCAGGGGAAGCGGGAGCTGGAAAACCAAGTGCTGCAGAGAGGGGTGAACACGGCAGAAGTCTGAGGGTCTGTAGTTACTTGAGGGAGACCAGGGCACAGACACGCTGCTGCCAACCTCAGAACCACCCCCCTTGGACCTAGAGAGCCCTTCTCTGGCTGCACTACTCTCCTGTGAGCATTTCACAGGCCCAAGGGTGATACAGGGTTTCTCCTCAGGGATGAACAGGGACCCCTCATTTCCTAGGCTTGGGCTCATGAATGGACCACATCCATTAATGCACATTTACCCTCACCCTGGTGGGAGGGATTGCATCTATTCATTGATACACTCACTCATCGTTCCCCAAGGGAAGGGACTGTATCCATTCCTTAATGCACTCATTCATCTTACTCCAGAGGAAGAGACTGTGTCCATTCATTTGCTACCAAGTCCTGGCCAAATGGCCAAATGTGACTTCAAATGACCCAAGCGACTATATACACCCCTAGACAAAGAACCCAGACCAAGAGGAGATTATCTGATTTAAGTCATTCCCTCTGCCGAGAGCTCTTGTGTTGTATCTGTCTTCTTTTCTGTACAATAAATCCTGTCTTACCGCTGATCTGTGCTCCGTGGATTCATTCTTTAAATCTCTGAGACCAAGGTCCTACTGAAGAAGAAATTCCGGTGGGAGATATCATGTTAGATGTTCTTATCACAAAAAGTGCCGGAACGTGTGCACACTCAGAAACACAAACAGAAGAAAAGAGACACAGGCCATTACAGGAGGTGTTGGATACTTCTATTACCTTGACTGTGGCCATCTTATGAGTATATTTATATATACAAATAGAATGTTTTTGTACCACACATTACATCTGTGTAGTTTTTTTTGTCATTATACCTCAATAAAGCTGTGTAAAAATAATTTACCTAAGTCTTTTGACATATTCACTTTACTAAAAAATATGGTACTAATGGAAGGCAATGCACAGAGATTTCCTTTTATACACGTTATTTGATCAGTATATTTTAAATATGTAAAAATGTACTTAGGAAACCATATTTAATTCTTAATAGTCAATACTTAGTGAATTGTCCATAATGAAGATATAAACTATATTATCTTGTATGGTAGCATTTTTCTATAAAATATTCTCTCCCCCCACACTTTTTTTTTTTTTTTGGCCAGGGCTGAGTTTGAATCCGCCACCCTCAGCATGTGGGGCAGGTGTCCTACTCCTTGAGCCACATGTACCACCCTATGAAATATTCTCTTTATGGCCAATTCTTATCTAGTGTTTCTTTTCAATGCCTCTTCCCCTTTTTACTATTATTTTCCTTTTGCCTATAATTGTGCTGAGACTCTGAAAAAACTGCAAACCACCTGCTTTAGCAAACTGTGTAGATACTATGTTTATTAAAAATTATGGTCAACTTTCAAGTACTAATATTCAGTCCATTGACATACTGCTATATCTTTTTTTGTTTGTTTTTTTTTGAAGTTTTTGGCCAGGGCTAGGTTTGAACCCACCACCTCTGGGATATGGGTCCAGTGCTCTACTCCTTTAAGCCACAGGTGCCACCCAATGTATTGCTATATCTTTATTTCTTACATGCTGTACCTAGGAAGGAAAAATCAAATCAAATAAAACCTGTCATTAAAATTTGGCCATCTTATTATTTAAAAAACCCAGCTAAATAAATGTTTCAGGTAGGAAGGAGGAAATATAACAATAACTTTGCAAGTGAAATTTTTCATGTTTTAGAAAATACTGGAATTGCTGCACCCTAAATAGCAACTCTCCACATTTACACATATTTATATATTTATATTCTTTTTTATTATACAGAATACTTTTATTGCTATATGATATACTGTGCATCGTTGTTAGATTTTTAGACATACTGTTGACCCTTAGAATGTGTTGAAGGTATTTGACATTTTGAATCCTACTTTGCTTTGAGAGAGCATTTCATAATTTCTTGCAGAAATTGTATTTAAGATGCTTGTTTATTCAGTGTGATTGCAACATAAATATCTTCCTGGACACATCAATATAAAATATAAACAATAAAATAGTAGCACTTCAGAACTCTAAACATTAGAATGAACAGTATTCTTATTGCTGACTGTCATTTAAAATTTGCAGATAAAACAAAGAAGAGTCATTTTAGTGAGTTTGGATTGTACGATGTAGAAGTAGAAAATTGAAGAATACAAAGCAAATGTTAATCTGGATTCTGAGTTTTAGAAGTTACCAGAAACTGCTTACTTAAAATGAATTCTAGCAGCCAACAGAAATTGTTGCATTTAATTTAAACTAGCTTCCACTAACAATATGTTAAAATTTATTTCAAAAGTACATACAATATTATTACGTCAAAATTATTGAATCTAAGTGATGTAAGCCCTGAAAACTCTCAAATGTCTCTGTTGACAATATTTTAATTGTAAAGAAGAAACATCAAATATGTTGTTAGTCTGTAAATCCTTTTCATAGATGAGCTTTAGAGAACATCATATGCCTAACTTTTTACCATGTCTTAGGTCTAATTTCATGGACTATATTTTAATTTAACTCACAAGTTTTTAAAACTCCCATATTATCTCCAGCTTTAGTTCCCTAACAACACTATGCCGTTTAAATTTAATCCAAACATATTCCTCACGTACTGTCCTGGAAAGATGATAAATATTGCTTATTTTGTGGGATTCTTAGTGGCTTCTCCCATAGATAGGAGTTGCCTTATCCTCAGCAAACCGCCTGTTCGAGTGCTGGGTATCTTCGCCTCCAAGAAACTTTGCATAGTGCTGAATCCCCATCTGGGCAGTATAAGTCATCCTAATTTCATGTTATACACTTATTACCACAATTGAGTTAACATATAAATTCTTTGAGTTCAAGTATCACTTTGACAGTTTGCCTTCCTTGGCCCAAAAATGTAGCACAGTCTTCCAGTGAATTTTTCTAAACTTATCTCTATAATTAAGCAATTGCCACTTGATACCAAGGTTCACTTATGATACTTTTCTATCATTTTTGGTTTTCTTCTATGATATATAATGTCAAATCATACTACAATGTTGATTTTCCTGATACAAGCCACCCACTTCTTGATCTTTTCCTGGGTATTCATGCCCTGTGGCACTTTTATAACAACCTGATGCCTCTTATTCCTTTCTCATGCAGACCTTGTATGTAACATCCTAGCTTTTAGCCCTTGTGTGTGTAGTCCTTCTTCAAGAAATATCTTGCTCAATAGATAGTTCTTTTTTCTAAATAATAGCTTCCTATTTTGACATATTGCACTAAGTAATCACTGAATAATCATGTTGTTTGCGAATCATGGTAATTTGTACCTTGACTGAGGAAGAATACTCACTAGAAGAATTAATTATATTTAAAAAGTCAACAAGTCAATTATCAGAATTGAAGAGAATAACCAAATACTAGAATGTATAACTATGCAAGTATGCAACTTTCTGTATGGTTAGGACCCCAACAGCTTACCTTATTCCTTATTTTGCTCTTTCACAGGTGAAATAATAATAATGAAAAATGCAAAAATTTCAAAAGAAAATTATTTTATGATTAGTTCTATACACATATATGTTTATGTGTCTAATATGATTTCACTCAGTTATTTCTTTGTGCAATATTTTTAATACACTTCACTACTAGGAGGTTAAACTTTTGTTCTAGAAATTATTCTTATGTAACCTGAAACATATTTGATATCTTACTTTTCAATATTGAATCATCACTAGGAAAAATATGACCTAATTTTGTGCTTATGTCATTCTAAAATATCAAAAAAATTAAATTTAATGTGAAACTGTGTACGCGCTATTTTTTTTTTTTTATTCAAGTAGTTACAAGGAAGAAGATGATCAAAAGAATTAATATTTGGTAAGCTTTACAGCTTAACTTCCAGTGTCTTTGTTACAACTCTTTATTTCAGTGACCAGCTTGAGGTTTCCACGTGGAGCTCAGCCTGTTTTTAGAAATTTTCCAGAATGGAGAGCCGTTATTTATTTGAGATTTGCTAATGTCCTCACAGAGTCAATGCCAAAAAAAAAAAAAAAAGTGCTGTGTTTGTGATTTTCAAATCAGAAAGCTGTTGGCACTGAAAAATGAAGAAAAAATCCTTGCATCCTGGCAAGCTCCTAACAGCACTGAACTATTAACACTAAATCATTCTGAGCCAAACTTACTTTCCTAAGATTTGATTTCTATTTGAGATGATGTGGGTTGTCAGAAAATATGCAGGCGCATTTTGAAAGAGTGACAGTAGATAATTTTTTTTTTTTCTAAATGACTCTAAGTACTTTTAGATGACTCAGTACCTAAAAGTAGCAAATGGTTTTGCTTAATAGATTTTCACTGCTGTAACCTTTTGAATTCTGCACTGAAATTCTGATGCTAACAAAATTAGTTTCCATTATTTGTTTACATCTAGGGTGTTCTATTACATGTGGTATATACACTTTAAAAAAAAAAAAAAGAGGAAACAACATAAAGGTGACTACTGGGTATAAGAGATATATCCTAATTCTATCAGAAATAAAAGCTTTCCAAAAAATCTAAAGAAATTTCATTTTGTATTTGTGTGTGTGTGTGTGTGTGTAAAGCTTCCTTTAAACTCTATTTAAAATTCTCTGATATCATTTTAAGTGCTCTATATTCTGACTTGTCACAGAGCAGTAGCCAAGTGGAAATGGCAGTGACTGACAATTACAGAAGAAATAAAATGGCTTCCAGAGTGCACGGAGACCTGTGGACCTCAATCAGCTGAGCTGCAAATCCATTAAATGACTTAATTTTGTGTATCCAGCTGTGAGGTATATTTACCATTACACTGACAAGAACTATAGATAATAAATGCAGCCTATAATACAACTCACCACGTCGTAAGTGTGTTCCCTGTGCTCAATTATCTCTTTGGTTTCAAATACTGTTTATGGGCAAAAGTGATAAAGTATAGAGCTTAAAAAGAAAAACAAACAAACAACAAAAAAAAAAAACGCTAGCTACCTAAATGGCTAAGACCTTGGCTTGCTTGAAAAAAGCAAACTTCAAGTAAAAAAAAACATTTAACCATTAAACTCAAATACTTAAATCAGTCTACTACTAGAAAGAAGAGATGTGTTGAATCTTTTCAAATTAATTTCTTCTTTAAAGTTGGCAAGATTGGGTGGTGCCTATGACTCAAAGGAGTAGGGCACCATTCCCATATACTGCCATATACTGGAGGTGGTGGGTTCAAACCTGGCCCCCGGCAAAAAAAAAAAAAAAAATAGAACTGCAAAAAAAAAATTGGGTGAGATTGTAAATAATTAGTTATCATCATTAACTTTAAAGTAGGTTTCTCCAAATTCCATGTGCCTTGGAATTTGGATATGTCAAAACTGGTGCACTTGGCAAAGGATATTTCATCAAAGAGGTGATAGCATATATTGTAATTTGTACTAAAACAATCCGATCATTTTATTTTCTTTTAAAAAACATTATATATAAAATGAATTTGCTGACCATTCAAAGATGATATTAGAAAGAAAATCATACATTCACCTGTCCATTTATTCAATAAAATATTTATAAGGGCATTACTATCTGGTGATTTTAACAAAGTATTATTTAAAATGGCAGTGAAAGCTCATTCTGTCAATAGAATAAAAAGTTATGCAAAAGAAATTTAAACTCTGATTGTATTTTTTTTCCACAGGTACATTCATGTGGAAATAAATATTGATGGATGAAAATTTTGCTGCGTTTTCATAAGTAATTCTTCATCAATGATTTTCTATGATAAATGGATTTTATTCTTAGGTTAATTTATTCAACTATTTTCCAGTATGTGTCCTCTAGAATTTCAGCAATGATCATCAATTTTTACCTCAAAACCTGTAAAAGTATAATTTACTTTAATATACTTTGGCATTGTAATTGCTGGGTGGGAAGCAAAATAAACAGATTGTAGCTAATGCATGCATATTCTGTACAGGAAAGAGGCACGTGCTGATTATTATAAAAACCTTATAATAATAAAATGAGCTGTGGCTACAGAAATGAGGCCGAGTTGATCAGCATAAAGATTAGGGAATATCTAAAATAAGCACTCTTTGTAATCCCTTTATTTCTGAAAGGACAATGGGGAGACGTGAATGTTGTAGTTTACATATCTAATTAATTACATAAATGTAAGGTTCACAGAAGAAAAAACTAGAGTAAATACTAAATAAATGTATTTAGTACATACTTTTAGATAATTTGTTAGTCAACTTGGTATTATACAATTTATAAAAATACATGCATAATGTATACAGCTATAAATAGTGTGTTTTTGTGCTCAATAACTTATATTATGGTACTTTAATCTATGTTCATTTTGTTAATGTATTTTTTCTACATGTCTTCCTAGAGAATGATTGAGAATAGTAAATGAATGTTTATATAATTATATTACATTATGATTCATTATACATATTTATATAATATTCCTTAAACAATCTGCTGGGGAAATATCAGTGCATATTTTCTACCTTTGTAGGAGACAATAAGAATAGGCTAAAAAGTACTAAGACATTTGTATAAAATTGTGTTTAGTCTATAATTAAATTTTAAATCAAAACTGGCATGCAAGTATTGCTTTACAAAAAATTACAAAAGGAATTGTAAAAAAAGAAGCATCTAAGTGTATTAATACCTACTATGGTTTTTCGGTGCTACATAGATAATTTAAAACATATATTTTTAGGATGGAAAATATTATTATTTTTCACATGTAAAAAGAATAAATTGATTCTGGGAGATGTTAAATGACTTTTTGTGTTTTACGTAGTGAGTGTCTAATATAAAAGTAAAATCTAGTCCAGCAAATTAATACCTATATCTTTAGCAGAATTGTCCTGATTCTATGACCTCTATCAAAGTTCTGTCTTTTTCTCCACTTCATTTCTCCTGTCTCCTTAAATACATCAGGAAATGGAAAAATGGAGAAACAAATGTACAAAATTGTATAGAAGCATGAGCTCTGTCAGCATCCGTATCTGACAGCACTGGAAGGATTAAGCTTATTAATATCAGTACTACAACTACAGGGATTTTTCCTGTCTTACAATGGAAATACGGAAATGAAGGACGGAGCCTAATTCCATGATTTAGTGTATGCTTGAAGTAAAAAATAACCTAGTATACTCTATTGATCAATAGTTCCATTAAATTAATATGCATAGACATACCTTTATAATGAATGTGTTTCACATTTGTAGATGAAAAGTGAACTATATAACACAAGTTTCTACAATAAAAAGGAAATTTTATTTTACCTGAGGTTTACCATCTCTGCCATAGTGCATTCCTTTCTCAGTATTACGTTACCTGGAGATATAAATGGTTAATAAAAGCATAGCTTTCTGAAAGATGTCAGGAAGGTACTTTACCCAGAATTGTATAACCCAAAGAATAATCCCAGATGCCCATTACACCTTGACATTCATATGCACCAGCACACCACCTGTCTAATTCGATATTGTTGAATAAATTATGAAGATTAAGACTTTCAGTGAATGGTCCATACATTGCCTAGGCCATGAAAAGCATCTTTATGTATATTATTGAATCAATATATATCTTTCATTCATTAGACTTTTGTATTTTGCTGCAATTCTGTATTATATTGCTAGTTTACATTTCAGATTACTGCTTTGCTGTAATCCATAATGATACAGGTGCATCTCATCAAATTTTGGCACTCACCAGGCCAAAAGCATCAGTGAGTTTTGGTTCTTTAGCAAGAACTTGTTCAGACTAAAACAAATCAGCTTCACATATACTAGAGACAAACCTGTCTCTAGTATATGACTTAGTTCAGGAACTATTTTCAAGTATTTAAACTCTGCGGTAATTTATGTGTCACTAATTTGTCTCAACATTTAAAGTTTTTATATATTACATTTTTAATTTATGTTTGTAATTTTTCTCAGTATATGTGGCATTCATGGGAGAGCAGATCATCCTATGAATAGAATATTTTAAAATGTGTGATTCAAGGTTTTTATTTTTATACCTTAGAGAGACATAAGGGTAATGTAGGATAAACTTTTTAGATAGTACTGAGTATATTTTACTTTTATACTTACAAAATATTAAAGATCTCTTCTTCCTTGCCAACAATAACTGAGAAGAATAGGTATTGATTTCCACACATTATTAAATTGTTTCTAGTTAGGAATAAGCCTTTAAGTTGAAGTGAGTATGTTCTACGAGTCTGTGAATTGGTCTTAATGGAAAATAAATTGATATTGCACTCAGCTTTTCTTTTGCTATCGTAACTTTGGCACAGGGTCAAGAAGAAATCCTTACCTTCTACTCAAACTGAGAAAGCATTTGCCTTTAGGAAAAGCACAAATCTCCTTGGTGCCTCATCTCTCTGTGGTTTCTCCTAATCTGAATGTTAGTCTTTATTGCTTCTATAGATCATGAATGGATGGGATTAAAAATTAAGTTAGACACAAAAATGGATTTACTAAAATAGAAATCAGGACAATAGAAAATGTACAAACTATAGCAAAGAAGCCAAAATGATGAAAAATATGTAAATAGTAAAAGATGTGGAGAAAAGTAAAAAGATGTACTACACATAAGTTAAGTTGAAGGTAAAGATGAGAGATAAAATAAGGTAGAAGAAATATTTTGGTAGATAATACCTGATTAAAAAAAAAAAAAATCAGTGCAAGGATTTGAGAAATTCAGGAAGCACCAGAAAAGACAAATATATAACAAATTACTTCTGGATACATCATAGTGAAACAACTGAAAACCAAATCAGAGAGAAATACACACAGACAGACACACACACACACACAAAAAAATATAATGAGAGAAAAAAGTAAACACATTATTGTATTACCTTCTTAGGACCCATGCTAAGTCTGTGCGAAAGTTGGCTTCTGAGCAGATATTAAAAAAAGCAGAATGAAAGAGAAGGACATTTTTAAAAGGTTGAAAACAAATGTCAACAAGAAATTTTACTCTTATTACCTTTCCATAAAAATCTTTCAAATATAAAACATTTTCAGATCAATAAAAAATGAACAGTATTTATCTTTGCATGCAAGGTAATGTTTAGTATTTTCTAGGAATAAAAAACATATGAAAGAAGAAATAGAAAATTACAATATAAAATCAAAGCACCATAGTCTATAGATATATAAATAAATGAATTTTAACTATACAATGTAAATGGCACAGAATTAAATACATGAGGACAATAATACCAAAAGCAATAATAATGAGATAAATAAGATTCAAATAAGACTTCAGCATTGTGCAAAATATAACAAATTATTGAAATTTATCAAGTTCTTTATGTGTAATATCTAGACCTCTAAAAATTACACACAAAAAACTAGTATTAAGTTAATGAAAATAAAATAATAATGAATTGGTAAATATAAAGAAGCAAAGCCCAAATAGAATATCTATATAAAATGACAGGTCAGTTATGAAGCAAATAACATCATAATAGATAAAATGTAAGTACATAACTAATACAAAAAATATAAATGTCAAAGAAAAGGCCAAAATGATGAAATACCACCAAACCCTTGTATTTTCTGAACCCAAGAAAGCTAGGAAAAGAAAGTTGGAAATCAATAGATGGAAAAAGTTGTATCATTAAACTCTAAGCAAAAAGGTCTAATGTGGACACGCTAATCTTTGACACAGTGGACATTAATGCTACAAGCATCACACCAGATGGATAGAGGCAGTGGGCAACTTAATTCAGCAGAAACATTTCAAAACTTTAAATATTACAATTGCACATGAACTTTATGGACATCTGGTATGTAGACACAAAATAACATGTCTTCAGAAATTTTCAGTTGACAGAGCTAAATCGATATAAAGATATCTATAAATATTCAGAATTATTCTTCAAAGAAGCACAGGGGCTAAAGAATAAATTACAGCGACACCTAGAAAACGTATTCACATGAATGACAGCAAAGGTGTATCAATACTTGTCAAATGCACTTAAGGCTGTATTTACAAGAAATATATCTATTGAAAGATAAATATTTGTACCATTCAGCCCTGGATGTCATCACAAAATCCCATAGACTGGGTTTCTAAATAATGGGAATTTATTTCATACAGTTCTGAACAATGAGAAACCCAAGGTCATGTACTCAATGACTTGGTTCCTCTTAAGGGCTCGCTTTCTGGCTTTCAGACAGCCTTGTAGTCAACCAAGTCTCGGTAAGACTGAGGAAGACAAAGAAAGCAAGTTCTCTGATGTCCTTTCTATAAGGACGCTATTCGTGCAGGAAGACATCATCTAAACCATATAACCTCCTGAAATCTTCATTTCCAAATCCACTGAGTTAGGACTTTAATGTGTAAATTTGGGGAGGAGGAGTGGCACCCTTCAGTCCATGGTAATACTGGAAAGACTAAATGTTAAAAATTAACGATGGAGTCTTCTATTTCATAAAGATAGACAAAGCATAACAATTTAAAATGAAATTCAGAAGGAAGGGGATTGTTAGTGTTCAGCTAAGAACAAAATTAATGAAATAGGAATACTTTTAAAATGAAAAAATTCGTTTATTTTAAAAGATAAAATAATACCGGACAGACTAGACAAGAAGAAAAGACAATTAGAATGCCTTGTATAAGGACGCAGAAGGGGGCATTCCACATAACAACAGTGGTAACAAGACTATAGGAGATTATTATACAAGTTAATGTTTTGTTTCTTGTTCTGTGCGATTCTTTTTATCAATGTACTTTGTGAATGTTATACCCCATCACTAATCTTTAAAAACGAATAATAATAGTAAAAAAAAAAAAAAAAAAAAAAAAAATAGGCCGGGCACAGTGGTTCTTACCTGTAATCCTAGCACTCTAGGAGACCGAGTCTGGGAGACCGAGGCAGGTAGATGGCTTGAGCTCAGCAGCTCAGACCAGCCTGAGCAAGAGCAAGACCTCCTCTCTAAAACTAGCTGGCTATGTTGCGGGCACCTGTAGTCCCAGCTACTTGAGAGGCTGAGGCAATAGGATCACTTGAGGCCAAGAGTTTGAGGTTTCTGTGAGCTACGATGCCATAGCACTCTACCGGGGCAAGAAAGTGAGACTGTGTCTCAACAAAATTAAAACAAAATGAAATGAGAAGAAAGGAGAGGGGAGGGAATGGGAAGGGAGGGGGGAGGGGAGGGGAGGGGAGGGAAGAGGAGAGGAGAGATGAGATAAAACATGGTAAGATAAAATAAAACAAATAAAATATTATTAAAGAAAGATAATTTCTAATAACATGAGATAAGTGAATTCCATGAGATGGCATTATCAATTTAAATATGATAAACTAGGGTTAATTGAAATATGTATGTAAAACTAATGTAACCCTTACCAAAGAAGAAATAACAACTCTGGACATCTTGGCTTTGCCTTAAAGTTTGTTTCAAAATCAAAAGGCATCCATTTCATTTCTGATTATTTTATATAGAGAAAACTTATTAAAAAGCATGAAACACTAAGTATGCTGCTATTACAGGTGTGTCTATTTATATATATGTGTGTGTGTGTCTATAAGTATGTGTATATTCTCTCTTTGTGTGTATGAGATAAAGACACATGTGTATGTGTATAGTTAGTTCGTGTTTCCTGCTTCCAGCCAAATCTGTGTCTTTTTTTCCTAAAAAGATTATGTGTATGATCAATGAATTCTAAGTGCATAATAATTACCAGACTGCTACAGTAAAGTAGTTCTCTTAAGTTAATCCCAGTGTTTGAAAGTATATGTATTCCCCTTTTTTTTCTGAGAATTGCAGAAATTATTAAACTGAGTGAGCTACTATGTGAGTATTGGCCATTGTTGTCTTCTATGATTTTCTTCATTTATCACTCTTTCAAAATTTGATTTTGTATGAATGGGTATAAACATAGACTTACATATACATACTTGAAATAGGAGAATGGGGAATCTTGACAGCTTAGGTAAACCACTGAGACTGCATTTAAATAGCCACTGAAGGATTCAGTCTTCCGTATGTGGTCATTTACCCTTGCAAATAAGATTTTTCAATTTGATTCAACAAGGCAGTATTTCCCACAAAAACCTACCTTTCAAAACTTAAGGTGAATTTGACAGATCACGGGCAATTTTACTGTATAAATTGAGTTAGTAAATGGATATTCTATTCATTATTTTGTATAAGTAATTTTAAATATATATGTGTCTCTTACACACATATATTAATAATTGTATTATAAATAGTTTCATTTAACATCCTAATGTCTTATGAATGGTTAAAAGTAAAACGTGACTGTATATTATTTTTGAAAAGACAAAAATAATTTTCCTAGTAGTTACTTAAATCAAAAATGACAAAATACATTTTCTTCAAAACTCTTGAGTTATTTCATTCTAGGTTAAGAACCAAAATGATGACGTTTAGTCCCAAAGGTATTCTGTGGAAAAGCAATAAGCGATGGAAAATGGAGCTTAAATTCAAAGTGCCATCTCAGAAGGCATAATAAAAATAGATTTTAAGTCTTCCCCCAAACACAGATAGTAGTGCCATAAAATATGAAATATTGTGGGTATGGTATTGCCATCTTTAATTTTTATAGTGGAGTTTTTCCCGAATCATGCTCTATGCTAGGAAATAACATATATTCCATGAAAGTCACTCATATATTTTATCAGACCTAGAAACTAAGATGAAATCTCAAAACCTGTGAATGGAAATGTGATATTTTGAAGATTAATAAACATTGCAAATTGTATTACTATATAAAAAATGGCATGAATAATTGGAAATCATCATTTGCAATGGCCCTTCAATGGAAAAATTAGATTCAAATATGATCAGCTAGGAGAGAATTGGAAGGACCCAGATTTACAGCCTTTAGTATGGCTTTAAGAAACAAAAGGGAATTGTTGGGCCCTGCCATGTGCCTGAGGCCTAGTGCAGCTACCCAAGCCTGACTAGAAGTAGATCCATCGAGCTACTTCCGCGTAGCAACGACTCAGCAAGGCCCGGCCTGAAACTGCCTCTACCTAGGTACAGCCAATGTGGTACCATGCCACTGGCCTGACCCTGTCACGCACCTCTTCCCCCGCCTTCTTTCCCCGCCCCTTCTCCACAATTAAAAAAAAAAAAAAAAAAAGAATCCACTGTTTGCCGTAGGATTATGCCAATTAAGAATTGTTCTTATCGGTAGGTTCTAATGATTCAGTCCTGCACCATATTGCTCTATTATTTGCTTCCAGTGATTAATCTGAATGAAGAGCTAAGGTCAGCTAAACAAATGGGATTTGCTATGTGTGGTTAGCATATCTAGAAACATACTGAACTAATATAACACTCACTAGAGGAGTGTTCCCGGTCAGAGACTATTACCATACCTGCAAAATCCTAGACCTTTGTCTAGGTCCTTTGTCAATGTGATTGTGTGAATGTGTGTGTGTGTATGTGTGTGTGTGTCTGTATGTTTAGCTCGTTCTTTTAGGACATAATCCCATTATTCCTTTTTTTGCTACTATAAATATCGTATTAATACATTTATCTGAGGCCATACTCTCCTATACGAAACCAAATTAAATTGGCTATTACTCAGTTCATTATAAGAGGCACTCACTTTATCTTATTGTTTTCTTGATATATATTTTCATAACATATGCTACAATATTGTATAATTTTTACATTAATAAATATTGACAACCATATATATTGCTATGCTCAAATAAAATAATATTGAGTTTCCAAGACATATAGTGTATTTTATTTAGATGTTACTTCTAGAAATGTCTTCTAACCTTTTTTTTTTTTCTATTAAGCTCATGTTTGAGGGTGTCATTCTATTTAACATGTTCTTATATATTGTGTGAACTATTAATTATTGTTTTCAATTTGCCAAAGAACATATTCTGCTTTTTCATTGTTGAAAAGAATATCTTTTCCTCATTGTATTGCCATGAAAGTGTGGGTCTTTTTCTGGGGTCACAATTGCTTCCATAAATTTATATTTTTATATTTACACCAACAACAACCATGCTATTTCTAATTACTGTAGTTTTTTTTAGTAAGTCTTGAAATAGGTTGTAGAAATTCCTTTACTTTGTTTTCATTTATAAAAATTACTTGCTGACCAACTATATCTTCTTTGAATTAGAAATTTATAACAAAAGAGAAGTTCATCTGTATAACTAAATTACTAGAACAATGTTTTAAATCCTTAAGAAGTCAAAGGTAAATAATAAATGAAAACTAAGGCAAAATTACAGATTAAAATTTATAAATGCACTCAAAGACTTACTTAGAAAGATGGTCTCAGTTAATATACGTATATCTGAAAAGACAGCTGGTAGACCAAGGACTCGTTTTTATGTACCTCAGTGTGCAAAATGGAATCTTTGTTCTTATTCTTCAGTACTGTGTTGGTTGTTCAGGATCTTCTGTTCTCCATATAAACTTTAGAATGATAGTTCAATGGATAATTTTTTAAATAATTAGAAAATAGTTTATCTTTATCATTCTATTCACAGACATTAGAAAAAGATCCTGTAATACTTCTGGGAGGAGAATTGCCAATTAATTATATGGTGATTTATTCATTCTATTTTAAATTGACAAAATTGTATGCATTGATTATGTACAACATGATGTTTTGAAATATATGTACATTTTGGCATGGCTAAATATAGCTAATTAACATATGCATTACTTCACAGAGTTATCAATTTGCGGTGAAGATTTAAAATCTACTCTTTACCATTTTGTTATTTTGTTATTAACTATAGTCACCATGTCATACAAAGGATCTCAACTTATTCCTCCTCATAACTAACTGAATTCTTTAAGATTTGAAAACAATCTATATCATTTTGTGATAAAAACTCTTAGCAATTTACATAATGAAGGAATATGCTTCACTTTTTTGTTTCTCAATTCCTCTAGAAAGAATTATGAGCCCTCAAAAATGTTCATGTTCCAATTACTAAGGTACATATTTTGCCTTATATGCCAAAAAGGACTTTGTAGATAAGTTAAATATCTTAACATAGGAAGAATTATCAAGGTATGCTTCAAATTCAATGCCGTTTATAATTAAGGATAAGTATAATGCATAAGATAGAAAAATAATTCAAAGCAATATTAAGCAGCAAGTGTAACACTTAAGTGACTTTCTTCTTTTCAAATATCAATCAGTATAGCTAAGTTTAAGGTAAGAAAATATGAATTAACTCCAATTCAGTAAAAGAAGGAAAAGGTTTTGTTGTTTTTGTTACTATTATTACAACTGAAAATTTGCAATCATTCTCACATTTCACAAGGTGCAAAATCAAGACTATCAAAAATCCTATGATTCTCTTGGGACTTCATCACTAATTTTTTGGCTCCATCTTCCAAGTGACTGAAGCAATGCCGTATATCATATTAGTACACCAAATTATTAAGAACAAGGAAGACAATTTGTGCCCCAGAATTATTAGCTAATATATGTATTTCCACACTTATTTTTTACTTTTGGATCAAAGTTTATAATAGGCACTGCATTAGCATAATATCCAATTGATTGGTTTAGGAAGATGTATAATGGACCAATCACTGTAACAAGATGGAAAGGATTAGCTTGAATAGTGTATTCCAGTGATTTTCAATGCTGGCTGCATATTAGGATTATTAAAAAGTTGTCTGATGCTAATAATCTTTCAGACTTTATCAATTGGTGAAGACCTAGTATTATTAGGTTGGATATTCAGATTAACAGTATAAATCTGAAGATACAAAAAATCAAAACAACTTTTTTATTTAGTATAAAATACAGTCTGAGCAGACAGCCACAGTTTTAGTCTCCTTAGGAAACAAACCTAAAGACATGAGGTTTAATTCCATCCCAACTGAACAAAAAAGATTCTTTAGTGAGAAAGTAGAACATATGTAGAAAGGAAAAAGCAAACACCTACTAGAATTTATAATTTGAAACATCCTGTTCCCAAATGGGGCAATATAATTTGAGTTCTCATTTTCTCACAATCTCTTGTACGTAATATATAGTGGACAGCTTCACTTAATTTTGGAAACCTTGTTGAACTTTGTTCAAGAAATAATATTTAGATACTTTCCACAATTATATTGTTAAAACTTTATAAAAATTAGTTGGTTTGTTTGCACATAAGTTTGGGTAATTTTAATAAAAAAATAACTAATTAATATAGCTTACAGTAATAATTTCCACCAAAGACAGGTTTAATTATGACAAATAAATTAATTACAACAGAAGAAAATCAGATTTGCTTAGAATTATATATTCATGAATTATTATAAGGTTGCTATAATATCTTAAGAGTATTGACATTGAAAAAATTTTTTCCCTCCATTTAAAGAGGTAGGGTAGAAGAATTTATGCATGATGTTAGCTTGAGAAAGGAAAAGTGCTAGATCAGTATAAAGTGTTGATAAGCAAACTAAATCTCCTATCACATCAAAAAGTAGGTTTTGCTTTGTTTGCTTTTTTATGGTCTCTTGCTGGTGATACTGTTGTAAAATTCCCCAAGATCTAAAAAAAGGCCTTGAATTTTCTTTGCTTCAGTTGCAAGTCTATTAATAGGATGGGCAGAGAATTGTAATGGTTCATTACTTTCAGCTGATAGAGGGGAATACAAGGACCTCTTATTTTCAAAGTGGCATTGAAGCAAAATTACCCCAACCAGACATTTAGGAAAAGAATGAAATACAAACAGGCTTTTCTGCTTCCCTCAAGGATTGGGGAAGATGTTCATCTCTTTCAAAAATGAAAATATTTTAGCAATTTAAAATTTTTGAAACAATTTCACTCACTATAATTAAAATGCTGTGTAGCTAGCATTTGTAATCAAGAATGAACTACAATTTATATATAAATGTGATGTTGCAACATCATGATCCAACAAAATTCAGGAAAAAATATAAATTATATAGATAACAACTTTTCTTCTTTCCTGCAAAAAATTCACAACAACATTAAAAAACAATCATTTCAACTAAAACGGAGCATCAAATATTATCTCTTGTATAAGTTTGTAAATACCAATTAACACATTGTGTAATATTTTTGTTTAAAAATTATTTGGAGACCTAAACATCAAAACAATGCCAAAAGATAGTGCCATGCCTGCTTTTATATAAAAATATAAGGTGTAAATTTATAGTTAATTTACTTTTAAATGCAAATCCAATAAGTCATTAATTTTTTTTTAAGCATGAGATATTAAGTGTCTTCCTATTTGTTTATTATTTATTTATTTATTTATTTATTTTGAGACAGAATCTCATTTGGTCACCCCTCGTAGAGTGCTGTGGCATCTTAGCTCACAGAACCTCAAACTCTTGGGTTCAGTGATTCTCTTGCCTCAGCCTCCTGCATAGTTGGGACTACAGCCGTCCGCCACAGTGCCTGGCTATTTTTTAGAGACCGGGTCTCACTCGTGATTAGGTTGGTCTTAAGTTTTGAACTCATGAACTCAGGCAATCCATCTGCCTCGGCCTCCCAAGTGCTGGTATTACAGGCGAGAGCCACTGTGCCCGGCCTGGTGTCTTCTTACTTTAAAACTTTAATCAGTATATATTAGGCTCAGAACAGAAAATAATATCTGTTTGCAAAAAAACAAGAAAATATATTAAAAATAGTATCTCCTTAATTTGTATTCAGAACAAGATATAAAAGTGAATTGTTCCATAACCTTGACCTTCACATCGTATACGTTAGTGAATTTGTAGATTCTACCTCTTTATTCCATAATCTTCATTTCTCCCTGTATACTTGAGTCTCCTATTATTAATACTTTAAATTTAGGCAACACTAAGTTTCTCACTCCCCTTCTTCATTGGACCTTACAACTTATCAAGTATAATTTAGTGGTCAATGGTTCAAGTAATATAGGGGTAAATAATGAAAATACAGGAAAATAGATGAGTCAATTATGTACTGCAAAATATGTTATGAGTTTATAAAAAATATTCTGAAATAGAAATTAAAAATTTTATGTCAGAGAAAAAGAAATTCAGTTAAGGACTTAATCTAAGCTATAAAGATTATAAAGATAGAGAACATATGCAGACATAGAGGCAATGGAATTCCAAGTAGATGGAAAAGCACACTGAAAGTCTTTAAGTCTTGAAAGTTCAGGTATGCTCAGAAATTACTGTATCAAGAAATTAATGTTTTAAAAAAAAGTTAGTGGTCTTTGATTTATTTAAACAAGTAAATGATGTCAGAATACTCAGAATTTCATGAGGCATTGTAAGATTTCACTCTTTTTCCTAAGAGCAATGAAAGCCTAGCTATACTACCTTGATCTGTATGAACAGATCATTCGCCAATCACAACCCATGCTTGAAAATATATTTGCATTGCTTTTGATTTCTTTGATGGACAATATACATTTTTATTATTTTACTTTATTGTTTTACTTTTTGCATTTCAATTTTTACTAAATTCTTGGAAATCTTTAGTCAGTTATCTTGATACCAAAGCTAGGAAAGGGCATATACACAAAAAGGAAACTACAGGGCCAGGTGCAGTGGCTCTACCTGTAATTGTAGTGCTCTGGGAGGATGAGGCCGGTGAATTGCCTGAGCTCCCTGGTTTGAAACCAACCTGAGTAAGAGTGAGACTGTGTTGCTAAAAATAGCCCAGCATTGTGCTGGGGCCTCTACTCCCTGGTAGAGCTGCTTTGGAGGCTAAGGCAAGAGAATCCCTGGAGCCCAAGTGTTTGAGGTTGCTGTGAACAATAACATCATGGCACTCTACCAAGAGCTACAAACTGAGACTCTGTCTCAAACAAACCAACAAACAAAAAAACACATATGAATAAAAGTTACTACCATTGATATAAAAATCCTCAACAGGATACTAGGAAAATGAATTCAGCAGCACATCAAAAGAGTAATTCACCATGATCAAGTGAGTTTCATCCTAGTGACAAAAGGGTGGTTCAGTATATGCTATTAAATAAATATGATATAATACATTATCAGAAGCGATAACAAGGGCTATGAGATCATCTCAATATATTCAAAGAAAGCATTCAGTAAATGCAACAGCACCCTTTGATGATGGAAATCCTTGACCAACTAGGCATAGAAGGAATATACCTTAAAATTATAGAAGCCATATGCAACAAACCCACAGTCAATATCATCCTGAATGGAGAAAGGTGGAGCTTTCCTCCCAATAACAGGAAGAAGACAACGGTGCTCACTGGCACCTCTTCTATTCTACATCATACTGGAAATCCTAACCAGAGGAATCAGGCAAGAGAAAGAAATAAAGGCGTCGAAATCAGGAAAAAGAGGTCAAACTCTCTCTGCTTGCCAATGACACGATCCTCTATTTATGAAACCCTAAAGGCAATCCCAATGTTCTAGGATGTATTTGTTCTAGATTTGATAAATGTAAGTTCAGCAAAGTCTCTGGCTACAAAATAATGTACACAAATCAGCAGCATTTACATATACCCGTGATAGTCAAGGTGAGAGTAAAATCAAGAACTCACTATCATTTATAATAGCTATGAGGAAAATGAAATACTTAGGAATATATTTAACCAGGGAGGTAAAAAATCTCTACAGGGAGAACTAGAAGACCAATGAAAGAAATCATACATAACATAAACAAATGAAATAATATATGCTCATGAGCTGGTAGAATCAACATTGTGAAAATGTCCATTCTGCCCCCCAAATTTTTCATTCAAATTGCCTTTCAATTCTTCTAAAACAAGACACATACCTCAACCAGAATTTACTATGATCACTTAATGCTTTTTTTTTTTTCTCTTCTTAGTTATAAAGATACACACATACATACACATTACAGAAGAAAGTTAACATTTTTAATGTTTATCTATTATACCCTCACAGATCATCACGCCAAAAACTGAATTAGTTCTAATATATTTTATGCATATGTGAGTTGTCATTTAATTTGTAATTTCTTTACATAATATTTTCTATAATAAAGTATTATAACCACAGGAAATAAATTCTTGTGAAATTAGCCATGGCTATTTCAAGACTCATGAAAATAAACTGCCTTGTTTGTAAGGATTATAATAGAAGATAAAATATCCACAAGAGCTATAACTCCCTGCATACCACAGTGGTACAGATTATCCATAAATTCTATGAAATGTGGCTATTCCTATCAAAAGAGTAACAAGCTCTCTATAACATATCAGGAGGTTATAAAGGAGCTTGGCAGTCTTGTGAACCATATCAATTTGTTTTATGGGGAACATATACTAGTACTTGCTTTGTGGGATGTATGATCATGTCAATAGAAAGACATTATACAAATGAAAAATAATTTCAATAATAGTAATAGCTTTAATTGTATATTTACAAAAATGAAATCTCAAATCCACTTATAGAAAATAACGCACTTACCTTTTCGCTCCTTCATATGTCAGCTGAAAATATTTCTTTATGCTTATCCACACAGTATTCTATAATATATATCCTCAAAATCTACACATGCAGTTATTTATTGTAAATTCTGAAATTAATAGTTTTAAATGTATTGCTCTACAGGTACTATTAAAAGTTATATCTCCTAAGAACTGATTCTTTTTTTTTTTAATTTTACATGTAACATTTCGATGTAAGAATCAACACACATTTACAATTATTGATGTTTACTAAATATGTTGTTTTAATCTAATTTAATTTTGTTTTATTTAAATTTTATAATTGGTAAATTTAATTCACACTTTTTTGAAAAATGACTTTGGTCTATTGAAATCCTTTTTTCATAGGTAAAATGACAAATGAAAAAAGTATTGAATGTACTTTATGACTAAAATACATTTAGCAAGAAGTAAGAATGACTAACAGTCAATGTATGGCCTTGTATTCAGTCTCCCATGTCTGATAATTAAATATTTAATTTTCAAAAGTAGAAACATTCCTTTGGTCAAAATCTACTTGGAAAAACATTTACTGTTGCTTGTTGAAAATGGAAAGATTGAAAAATTATTTACTCCACTAGAAATATCTTATTTTCATAAAAAAATACATTTAACTTTGTTTTTAAAAAAAGCCTTAGAAAGTAGGCAATATTTTAAAAAATGTCAATGTCTGCCAAGATTTACACTTAATATCTAAATGATGAATCAATTAGTAAGTGTGGACAATGGGAAGAAGAGCATTCCAAGTACAATAGCATGTGAAATGCCTCTGTGGCAGTTGTTCCATTCAAATAACGGAAATAAATATTATACTAAACCCCCAAAACAAGGGAATATGTACTGACGGGCTCCGTGGTCACTGAAATCCATGCTAAAGGATAGCCTTATTATGAATATGGCTTTTTCTATTTTCAAAGTTTATATGTTTACCTATGTGGAAAATTGCACTAAATGGTAAATATCATTCACTTAGAAAAATGATTTATATAGTTTCTATGCATCAAACAAAGAAATAAGATTTATAAAAATTACATTAATGATGTGAAATTTAGCTCAATTCATGAGCACAATTGTGAGACTCTGATATGACAAGGTCACGAAACCTTTCTGAGTTGTGTGAATCTATAGTGCTGCCAACACAAGCCCATGGTGGCAAGTTCACAAACTTAATTGTCACTTTTTGTATGTCAATACCTCTAATAATCATTCCAGAAAAAGAGTTCCAAAATTGCTTTAAAGGGTGGACTAAATGCTGGTGTCAGTGCATAGCTTTCCAATAGAAGTACTTTGAAGGAGACCATAGCACTATTTAGCAATGATATATAGCACTTTTTTAAAGATGAATTCTCAAGCTTAATTGTCTGAACTTCATATTCAGAATGTAACAGGCATAATAAGACGTATATCTGAAACAAAATATAATATTCTATATTTGGCTACTGATTTGTTGATTTTGTAATTTGAGACATGTCTGTCTGAATTCATTTATCAATTGCAGTAGTTCTTTGGTGGAGTTTTTGGGGATTTACAGATGCAAGATCATATCATCAGCAAAATGTTATAGTTGTCCTCCTCCGTCCTGATTTAGATACCCCTTATTTCTTTCTCTTGCCTGTTTTTCCTACATAGAACTTCCAGGACTATTCTGAATGGAACCTATTGGCAGTTACAGCAATAACAAAAATTAATAAGTGGCACTAGATTAAATTAAACAACTTCTGTGTAGCTAAGGAAATAACTAACAGAGCAAATAGACAATCATCAGGATGGGAGAAAATAGTCATAAGCTCTACATTTGATCTAGGTTTAATAATCAGAATCTACAAATAACTAAAGCAAGAAAAAAAAAACACCTCATTAAAATGTGGGCAAAATTCATGAACAGAGGATTATTTTAAAAAGTAGAAAAAAGGTCAATAAACATGAAAACAATGCTCAATGCAACTAATTATCAGGAAAATGCAAATTATAACTACAGTGAGATATCCTCTATCCCGGTTACAATGGCTTTTATTGAAAAGTCTAAAAACAATAGATACTGAAGAAGATAGAAAACGAAATGACACACAATTGGCATGACTGTAAATTAGTACAATGTCTGTATAAAACATTACGGAGATACCTCGAAGAACTAGGATTCTACCCCAGATTTGATCAAGCAATCAAACTAGTGGGTATTTATCCAAAGAAAAATAAGTTATTTTGTCAAATAGTCACCTGCACTGAAATGTTTTTGCAACCTAATTTACGACTGTAGAGATGTGGAAACTACCCACTTGTTCATCAATTTATGAATGGATTAACAAACGTGGTATATGTATACCATGGAATACATGTACTATCCAGCCAACAATTTGAAAGGAACTGGAGCCCATTATCCTAAGTGAAGTATTTAAAGTATAGAAAAAAAACCCACCGTATATATTTGCGATTAAATTGAAATAAACTATAAGCACACACTTGCACGGGGGGAGTAAAACTCTGAAAATCAAGAAGGGAAGTGGAGAACAGGGAGAGGATGGAGGAAGGTTAGGGTGAAAACCTACCTAACAGATACAGTTAGTACTATCTGGGTGATGGTCACACTTACAGCCTTGACTCAAGCATTCCAAATGTGATCAATGTAGCCAAAGCATTTGTACCCCCATAATATTTTTAAATTTTAAAAAAGTAATCCCTGGGATATTGAATTGATTAACGGTGCTAAAGATACTAGAGACTGTGTCTTCCTTCTTATTCTGAAGGACTTGCCATAATTTCATAACATGGTTAAAATTTTTTGGCATTCATTACTATGAGTCTTAGAATTAACACAAACTTTGGTCCTACCCTATTTATTGTCATGTAAAAGAGCATTATTTTTTTCACGAATAGTTTTGTCTCTCTTTTTTTTACTGACTTAAGTAATGCGTTTCTCCTGTAAGTAAGGTGCTATACTTCACCCTATTTACAGCCTCCCTTGGGGGAAATGAGGGGGTGGGAATTCTATATTACATAACCAAGAGCCAGATTTCACCTCATCCTGAATTCTTTGCTCTTCATGCTTATATATTGAAGAGGTAGGGCCTAGATAATGCCTGATAACCACAGCACCAGGGATACTCTAAGTATAATGAATTGTAGGATCTGACTCCTGGAGATGTCTGCTATTGTGATCTTATATAGGTTTTTAGCCCAGAATACCAGCTATCCTACAGAGTTGAGTTTGGGGGGTGAGTACTAGTTAGTGAAAGGTTGGGTACTAATTATTTACATTTACTTGATCCTTCTCCCATGCTTCCATAAGTTCTACATTTGGAATTCTTTCATCTTAAATCATGTAACCAAGCACAGTACAATCATAATATTGCCATGATATTTAAGACATGAGTTTATTGTATTATTAATATAATTGTTATTCAGCTTTTAAAACAATTTCAGCGTCTTCTTTAAATAATAACATGAAATGTCTTCCTAATAAATCACACTAAACCATATAACCATTTTATGAGCATTTATATTTATATACATTTCATCAAAGTAGCATCCTTAATGAGGTAAATGATGGACTGATCATCCAACCTTATTGTTAATCTTTCATTCTGGCATCCCATTCCATTTATTTCAATTATGATATTTCATGGTTATTATGAATTCTTTATATGATACATTAGCTCATGCATCTTTAATAAGAGAAATTGTGCTGAAAAGAGCACCCTATTTGAGAAAATTTCCTTAAGAACAGAAATTCTGATAAAACCATACATTTTTTCAAAGAAAATCAGAGATGTTTTATTTTGGTTTGTAATTCTTAAGACAATGTTTACACTAGTCATTAAGAAATCAGAACATTATTTAATAATTGACCAATGTCATTAAACATAATAGTCCAATATTTATAAAATGCATTTTCCTTTCTTGGTGACATGGAATCTTTCAACTGGGGAAATCTCCAACATAAATAATTTATTAAAATTATGAACATTAAATGGTACAGTAAAATAAAAAGTAAAAGTAAAGTGATTGCATTTTCTTATATGAGTGTCATTTTTGGCATTTTAAGAATTCTTTTTTTTTCTTATTAAATTAACATTTTATACATATAAAATATTAATAAGAAAAAATAAATTGTTATAAAAGGAAAATATTCCTAATAAAATGGCTTGATCATTTCAAATATGATATATATTTGTGTTTGTGTATTCTTAACAAAGAATTTCACTCTTTTTCTGAATTTATGGTTTATTAAATATTACATATCATCCAATTTTTTCCTTTTTAGCATATAAATTATACCTCTTTATTTACTTTTTTAAGTAGTTACCCTAATGTTTGCAGAATGCATGCATGTACAACTAATCATTAAATAGCACTAAACTGCTTCATGGATAATATGAGTATATAATAAGTATTATGTGTATGAAATATAGTACCTTATGAGGTATTGTGAGTACAAAATATTCCTAATTCTTCCCTCTCTTTCCTTATATCAGTGATGTTATTCATTTGAGTTTCACTTAAATATGCATAAGTATTTATATATGTGTGTATGTATATTTAAATACATATGATGCAAAATCAAATACATTGCTTCTATATTATTCTGAACAAACTGTTGTTATACCAATTAAGAATAATTATTAACTTTGACTTGATCCTTCTCCAATGCTTTTTTTTTTATGTACATACACATCTCTGACATTTATTAATGTTTTTCTCTCTGAAGAACTTTTTTAAATATTTCTTTCAAGATAGGGCTACAGGCAATAAACTCCCTAATTCTGTTTTGTTTGACTAAGTCTTTAGTAATCACTTATGAGAGATAAATTTTCACTTCTGAAAGATAAATTTTCCCAGTAAAAAATTCTGGGTTGAATTTTTCTTTTCTCAACACTTTAAACACGTCATTCCATTTTATTTTGCTTGTCTGGTTTCTGAGGACAGGTCAGACATAATTCTTACCTTTGCTCTTTCACAGGTAAGTTTCTTTTCCCCTCTTTGGCTTTTTTCAAGATGATTTTCTTTATGTTTGAGTTAACTCAGTTTGGATATAATGTGCCTTAATTTAGTTTTTGATTTTTGGTTTTTCATTTTGTTTTGGTTTGATATTTCGGCAAGAGACTGTAAATACTTGCTCCAACAAGAAGGGGATTACTCCTATTAACTGCCAAAAAGGGAGGCATCTGTTTATTTTTGCAGGAGAAGTGCTACTTTTATGCCAACAGATCTGAGATCATGCAAAACAAGATCAAAACACTCCAAGAAGATCTAGAAAAGAGAAGAAAAGAAATTTTAGA
>CAUYPK010168676.1:0-165219 GCA_963574355.1 Loris lydekkerianus
TCAATGTAGCCTTCATGGCATTTTCTTAGTTATTGTATGTAGACATTTGTATTCTGCCTTTAGTAAGTTTTGCCTGTACCCATTCTAAGATGCACCGTAGATGTGGCCCCACCCATTACCCTCCTTCTACCCTAACCTCCCCCCTCCCTTCCCCTTCCTTGGCCCTTTCCTCTTAGTCTTGTGCTATAGTTGGGTTATAGCCTTCATGTGAAAGCTATAATTTAGCTTCATAGTAGGGCTGAGTACATTGGATACTTTTTTTTTTTTAGCAAATCATCATCATTATTTTATTTTTTTTTTTACAGTTTTTGGCTGGGGGCTGGGTTTGAACCTGCCACCTCTGGCATATGGGGCCGGCGCCCTACCCATTTGGGCCACAGGCGCCGCCCCTGGATACTTTTTCTTCCAATTTTTCTATTTTTTAGTAGAGATGAGTTCTCACTCACTCCTGACTGGAAGCAATCCTCCTGCCTTGGCCTCCCAAAGTGCTAGGATTATAGGCATGAGCCACTATGCCCCACCAATGACAGTATTCTTAATATTTAATTATAACTTGAGAACTACAGAGCTGGCATGACTTTAGAGGTCATAGCTGGTGTCCCTTGCTGTGTGTACGGGGAAGCCTGCAGACCAAGGAGGGATAGTGACTTGGTCTGGGTCAAGACAGAGTTTGAGCTGGGACTGGAATCCAGGGGCCTGAGCCCCTAGTCTGGCCTCTGCATCTGGACTATGCTGACTTCCCCCAAGTCCTGCCTGGCCTGGGGGGTGGATGGAATGAGCAGGCAAGATACCTCCTCCGCCTCTTGGGCAAATGACAGAGGTACCCTGGGGCCCTGCACACCCAGCACCACTGGGGGAGGCAGGAGCTGACTCACATTGCAGCCGGAGCGGGTGTCCCCACCAGCACACACCATGGTCTTCTTCACAGTTAAGCCCCACCAGGTCAACTTGGAGCAGTGCTCATAGTCCACCACGGGCAGCAGGGCCTGCTGCAGCTTGTCTGGGAGTGGCCCATTGGCTGCAGGGGTAGAGAGCTTTGAGTGAGGGATCTGGGGGTGCAGGGCTAGGAGCTGCAGAGAAAGGGGACAGTCGAGGACACAATTCTTCTCTCCTTCCCCCAGCTGTGTGATCCTGTCTGTTTTGTGCACCATTATATCCCAGCCCTTGGCACACAGGAGGCAACAGTCTAATGGGACACATTCATGTTTAGGAGGATGACGGCAGAGAATGCAGCTAGAGAGACGTGGGAGAAAAGTTATAAGTGTCCTGGTGTTACCTTCAACCCCAACCCCCAGGCCCTGTCTTTCTGCCTTGGTCCTTGTGGCCAGCTAGAGGGATCAGTACTTACTATACAGACGGCCCCAGCCACTGATGTAGCAGGGCTCATTGTTGGGCAGGATGTCGCCAGCAGGGGGCAGGCAGGCAAGCTGGACAGTGTCTCCTAGCTGGGCGCTGCGCGAGAGCTTGATCAGGGCGATGTCATTGCTGGGGAGGAGAGAAGAGTTCTCTAACTGGCCCAAGTCCACGTCCCCCTTCCAGCCTTTACTCCAGCTGTTCCATCGGTGAGGTGACCCCAGGGCTCCTTTGCCTTCCCAATCCATTTTTTTTTAGGAGAGGGGTCTCACTGTGTTGCCCAGGCTATCTCAAACTCTTAGCCTTCAGCAGTGCTTTCACCTTGGCTTCTCGAAGTGCTGGGATTACAGGCAGGAGCCACCACACCCAGCCAAAGCCTACAATGGTACAGCACCTGGTACTCCCAAGCAGTCACTTGAGATGCCCCTAGGTACTAACCAGGCCCCATCCTGCTTATCTTCCGAGATCAGATGAGATAGGGCATACTCAGTGGTTTGGCTGTAGATGAAGTCCATTCTAAAGGCTGAGTAATGTTAAGAAGCCCTCCCCTTGCTTTGCTCATGCTGACCCTTAACCTTCAGAATTATCCTCTGCTTATACTTCAGAGGGTTGCACAGTATCAGGGTCACCTGGAGGGATTGTTAAACACAGATTTTTTTGGATACCACCTCAAAGCTTCTGATGCAGTGAGTGTGAGCTAAGGCCCAAGAATTCACATTTCGAATAGGTTCTCTTGCTGTGGGGCCCAGACCACACTTTGAGAATCACTGCTGTCACCTGCCAGCCTGTCACTCAAGCCATTTCACCCAAGTCTGACTTTTTTCTCTCCTTACCCCAGGAGCTCTGAGAAGGTGGGTCAGGGTCTTGGTCATTCAAAAAGATGAGTCTCTCAGACTTACAGTTTTGAATACAATTTTCTTAAGATTATCTCCTTGACCTCCACAACCACCCAGGAAGACCTGGTTCATGGTTACCCTTTAACTAGTGGCAAACAGAGGTCCAGAGAAAGTTAGTGACTTGCCCAGGCCAGTAGAGAGTTAGTGCTGGAGCCTAACTCTTGGGCCTGTGTACCTCTTTCTGCCCAGAGAACCCAGGAGGCGCTGTACAAACTGGCTGTCAAATGTAGAAGCCCTTGGATTTGGGGGAAGGGTGCCAGAGGAGTCCTGGGCTCTGAAGCCATCTAGCTAAGTGGCCTTGAGAGAGTTATTGTCCCACCCTGGGCCCCGCTGTCTGCTCTGGAGAGAGACAGATTTGGTGTCAATGATGCTGAAAGGGTCTTCTGGCTCCAGCCCTTGACATGTGGGACCAGGACACAGGTTGCTGCATTCAGCCCTAATGTCCTCAGATTCGGGAGGAAGAGTAGAGGAGCCCTGGTTTCAGGCCTGAGAATTCACTCACCCACAGCTCACACAGTTGGAGTTCCAAAGGGGGTGCACATAGATGTCCCCGGCATTGATGGGGATCACCTGCTCGACACCCTCCTTCTCAGCCCGGTCGTATTCGCCCAACACCACCTGGTAGGTCCGGGAGCTCCTGCAGCAGAGGAGAAGTCAGTCTGGGCTAGCTTCTGTCCTCCCTTGAAGTCACTCACTGACCCCTTCCAGCCTTTGCTCCAGGCTGTTCCACCTCTGAGATACCCCTGAGGCTCCTTTGCCCTCCCAATTCATTTGCTTTTTAATACCCCAGTTGCCTGGGTCTCGTGCAGGGATGAAGCAAGTGACAGAACTCACGAGATGCAGTGACCTGCAGTCATAACCCAGTCTGGGTGGATGAGGCTGCCGCCACACGTGTGGTAGAAGGCTCCGTCTTTCTCATACTGCAGGGAGACCTGGAGGCCGAGCAGGAAAGAGCCTGAGTGGCCCAGGCCGCACGGTGAGAGTTGCCACCAATGGCTGTACAGGTTGCACACTGTGTAACTCTAGAGGGTCCCATCCACACAGAAAACAGTAGCCCCTTCTGAAATGGGCAGTGCACAGCCTACACAACTGCCGGGGGTGGCCCTATTATTAATATTTTTCCACTGGAATCACATTCTGATTCTCTAAAGCTTCCCCATTCTGGGCCTATGACCTCTCAGGGGATCCCAACATCCCAACATTCTTTGCCCGCCAGGTCACCCCTAAACCTCTGTCTCTTGAGAGCCCCCCGCCCCACTTCCCAGGTCCTCTGCGCTTTCAGGGCCACATTCTTCTTTATTTTTATTTTATTCTTTTAAATTTTTATTATTTATTTTGAGACAGAATCTCACTTTGTTGCCCTCAGTAGAGTGCTGTGCCATCACAGCTCACGGCAACCTCAAACTCCTGGGCTCAAGTGATTCTCTTGTCTCAGCCTCCCGAGTAGCTGGGACTACAGGCGTCTACCACAACACCCAGCTATTTTTACAGACGGGGATCTCACTTTTGCTCAGGCTGGTCTCAAACCTGTGAGCTCAGGCAGTCCACCCACCTCAGCCTCCCAAAGTACTAGGATTATAGCTGTGAGCCACCAGTCCCAGCCCAGAGCCGCATTCTTCTGAACCTCAGATCTTTCAAGGTCCCTCGGGTTTCCTGAAGCAGCACAACTCACTGAAGTCCTTTTTTTTTTTTTTTTTTAGAGACAGTCTCACTTTATCACCCTCGTTAGAGTTCCGTAGCGTCACAGGTCACAGCAACCTCCAACTCCTGGGTTTAGGCGATTCTCTTGCCTCAGCCTCCCGAGTAGCTGGAACTATAAGTGCCCGCCACAACGCCTCGGCTATTTTTTTGTTGCAGTTTGGCTGGGGCTGGGTTTGAACCCACCACCCTTGGTATATGGGACTGGCACCCTACTCACTGAGCCACAGGCACCGTCCTTTTTTTGTTTTTAATGGAGACAGAGTCTTGCTCTGTTGCCTGGGCTAGAGTGCCATGGTGTCAGCCCTAGCTCACAGCAGCCTCAAATTCCTGGACGATCCTCCTGCCTCAACCTCTTGAGTAGCTAAGACTACAGGTGCCTGTCATGATGCCTGGCTGATTTTTTTATTTTTAGTAGAGAAGGGGTCTTGCTCTTTCTCAGTCTGGTCTTGAACTCCTAAGCTCAAGGGATCCTCCAACCTTGGCCTCCCAGAGTGTTAGCATAACAGGCATGAGCTACTGTGTCTAGCCCATCCTGAGTCCTTAGCCTCTTTTCTCATTTGCTACACATTCTGATTTTCAAAAGCTCTCTTTATACCTGGTTTGGCAAACTATGGCCATGGGCTAAATCTGGCTTGTGGTCTGTGTTAGTTCATAAAGATTCATGAGAACATCGCCACATTCATTCATTATTTACAGTCTATGGCTACCCCTATGCCACTATGGCAGAGCAAAGTCATTGCTATGGAAACCTTATGGCTGGTAAAACCTGAAGTAGTTACTCTCTGGTCCTTTACAGAACGAGCTTGCTGACCCTATCCAACAATACTTTCTGTGATTATGGAAATGTTCTCTATCTTCGCTGTCCAATATGGTAGCCACTACCCACACGTAGCTATCGAGCATTTGAAATATGGCTAGCACCGAGGAATTGAATTCTTAATAGTCTTTTATATACATTAATTTAAATTTAGTTAGCCACATGTGGATAGTGGCTACTGTGAGACAGCATGGCAAGGCTATCCCTCTGTGCTTGCCTTCACCAGCCTCTGCAAAGCTCTCCCCTTATGTTCTCAGACCTGATAGCTCTGTTATATAATTCAAGGAAGCTAAAAAGGAATCCCACAGAATCTCAACCTCTCAGCACAGTGCCTGAAATTCCACTGTTAGTGTGCCAAACCCTTGAATTAAGCATTCCCCTCACCCTATATTCCATTATTATTTATATTTTTTTTAGCAGTGGGGTCTCACTCCATTAGCCAGACTAGAGTTCCTATTGTGATCATACCTCACTGCAACCTCAAACTCCCAGGCTCAAGCGACCCTCTTGTCTCAGTGTCCCAAGTAGCTGGGACTATAGGCAGGTACTATGATGTCCAGGTAATTTTTAAATTATTTTAGAGACTGGATCTCAATATGTTGCCCAGCCTGGTCTTGAACTCCTGGCCTCAAGCAATCCTCCCATCTCAGCCTTCCAAAGTGCTGGGTTTACAGGCCTGAACCACCACACTCAGACCCAGGTTCCACTTTTTTTTTTTTTTTTTTTTGAGATAGAGTCTCACTATGTTGCCTTGGGTAGAGTGCTATGGCATCACAGCTCACAGCAACCTCAAACTTTTGAGCTCAAATGATTCTCTTGCCTCAGCCTCCCAAGCAGTTGGTGCTACAGGCACCTGCCACAACAGCAGGCTATTTTTTGTTGCAGTTGTCATTGCTGTTTAGCTGGCCCAGGCTGGGTTCGAACCCGCCAGCCTTGGTGTATGTGGCTGGCACCGTAACCACTGTGCTACGGGCGCCAAACCTTTTTTTTTTTTTTTAAGACAGGGTTTCACTTTGTCACCCTGGGTAGAGTGCTGTGGCATCATAGCTCACAGCAATCTCAAACTCCTGGGCTTAGTCAATTCACTTGCCTCAGCCTCCCAAGTAGCTGGAGTTACAGGCGCCCACCACAGTGCTGGCTATTTTTTAGAGATGGGGTCTCGCTCTTGCTCAGGCTGGTCTCGAACTCATAAGCTCAAGCAATCCATCCACCTCGGCCTCCCAGAGTACTAGGATAATAGGTGTGAGCCACGACACCAGGCCCTTTCCAGGTTCCACTTTTAAATTGCAGACAGCCAGGTGAGGACTACAAATGGAAGAGGCAAAACCTCCACGTGAAGTAGGTTATCCAAGGGGTTTCCTGGCTTTTGGAACCTGAAGTGGATATTGAAGTGAAATAATGGCATCAAGACCAGAGGCCTTGCCACCCGAGATTGGGGTCCAGAGCCCATGGTTAGAATTAGTGCAGCTGGTGTTGCTCTTACCTGCCAGGACCAGCTGTAGGGGACTGCGTCCTCACCATTGACAACTCGGCTGGCAGGATTGTAGCCAGGTCGGCCACAGCCTGAGACTACAAGGGAGAGTAGAGGTATCAATTAGCCAGAGGGTCCCCAAAAGGAAAGACGAGGCCAAGGTCCCAGTCCGGAGCTATGCCACAAACTGGAGGTGTGACTCCGTGAAAACCCCTTTACCTCTCTGGGCCTCAGGAGCATTTGGACTAGAGAGGGGATTTTCAGAGTCTCAGGAGTCCAGGGATAGAACTTAAAAGGTGGTTTCCATGAATGGTTGAAAAGGTCGATACACTTAGAACAGTGCCTTAAAAAGTGATCGCTATTGTCATAAAGTGAAGGCTTTGAAGTAAGACTGCCTGGGTTCAACGTGTAGCTCTGCCCTTTGTTCTAGGATTAGCTACTTATCTGGAGGGTCAGTTTCTCCATTTTGAAAATGGTGATAATAGTACTACTGACCTCATAGAGATGTTATGAGAATTTTTTTTTTCTCCTCTAATTTTTGAGACAAGGTCTTGCTCTGTCACCCAAGATAAAGTGCAATGGTATCAACATAGTTCACTGCAACTTCAAGCTCCTGGTCAAGCAATTTTTGTGCTCAGTCTCCTGAGTAACTGGGGCTATAGGCATATGCCATGACATGGCTAATTTTTTGTTTTCTATTTTTGGTAGAGACTCTTGCTTGAGTTTGTCTCAAACTCCTGACCTCAAGCAATCCTCTCACCTTGGCCTCCCAAAGTGCAAAGACTGCAGGCATGAGCCACTGTACATGGCCCAACATGAGATAATATTTAAAAAAAAAAAAAAAGAACAACTAAAGCCCTTAGCATTCTGCCTATATATAGTAAAAGATAAGTGTTATCTGTTACCATTATTGTCAGTCAAGGGAGGCTGCTAGGATGAGGTGGCCCTGAGCTGACAGGAAGACCAGGAATAGGCTAGATCACAAGATATAGAGCCAGGTGGGGAGAGTAGGTATAAGAGGAAAGTTGGAGAGTTAAGCAAAAGAGTGGAAATTTCAACCTAAGGAGTCTAACTACAGAGCCCAAATTCTTAACCATCATGCTTTGTTTATTGCTTTCATTAAGTCCTCCCACTATAGCCCTGTGGGTGCCCCCAATCTTTCTCCTGAGCTGGTCCATCTGCAGCTTCCTCCCAGCTCTGCTGCTCTAGCACCAAGCCAGAAGCCCCTACAGTCACGCCACAGGTACAAGCTGAGACCCCTTCCCAGAGAACCAGGTGTCGGATGCCATGGACCCCTTGGGTGGGTGGTAGATTCAAGGACGCCTAGCCCAGTGCAGTACAGAGAGCACAGACACAGGCTGGGGGCTTACCAAGGGCCACAAATAAGAGGAAACTCAGCTGCCGGAGCATTGTGACTTTTGAGATGACAGGAAACTGATGCAGAGCCTGGGGCTCTAATATAGCATAGAAGGCAGGCAGGTGGGAGGATGGGGGACTGGGCCCCATTCCCAGAACAGGTGGTGGAACACCAGGTCTCCCATAGTCCAAGGCCACATCTCCCACCCACTGCAGGTGGAGGAGTGACAGCCAAGGGAAGGACCCAGAGTTTCCTCCAACACGTGGCTGCAACAGGTGGCATTGAATGGCCAACTGATAATGGGAGCATGAAGGTAAGTTCACGTCAGAGCAAAAAGGTCTCTTTTGGGAAAGAACATTGGGTCCTGTAACTGATTAGAACTGGGTTCAAATCCTGGGTCTGCTACTTCCAAGCTCTGTGACCTTGGGCACCTGGCTTATCCTCTCTGAGTTTCAGGTTGCTCATTTCTATCTAGAGATCAATGTTAGTACTCACCTCCAAAAACAAATCCTATTGAGAATTTTCTCTCTACTCATCAGGCACTGCTGCAGGGAGCACAGCCATGAAATGGACTTGGTCTCAGCCCTCCTAGAGCTTGAGTCTAGTTGGGGGGACAATGACAAATCAATCAATCAATCAATAAATAAATAAAGGCTATTTCTGATTGTGGTGTCAGGTGCTATGAAGAGGACAGAACTCATTTAGTAACTCATTTAGGTGAAGGGCCAGGGAAAGTGACATTTGGGCTGAGAGGTTCATATCTGGTTGAGTCCTAAAGATAAGTAAAAGGCAGCCATGAGAAGCCCAGAAGGAAACGGGGAGGAGACAGCAAGTGCAAGGGTCCGGAGGCTGGAATGGGCTTGGCTTGTTCAAGTAAAGGAAGGCCAGTGTGGCTGTATCTTAGTTGTTAAAGTGGAGGGAAGTGGGAGAGGAGGTCAAAGAGCAGGTGACAACTTGAGCTGAATTCACACGTGATCCAGTAGTCCCACTGCTAGGTACGTAGCCGTGAGAAAATCTTGCACATGTGCCCCCAGCGACATGCAGAAGAATGTTTGAGCAGCCCTGTCCTCAAACTTCAATAAGAAAGGCGTAGAAACCAACTCAAACATCCATGAAGATAAATGAATGAATATGGGTAGAATATTCACCCAATAGAATTTTTTTTTTTTTTTTCAGACAGAGTCTAAGTCTGTCACCCTGGGTAGAGTGCCCTGCTGTCATAGCTCACAGCAACCTCAAATTCCTGGGCTCAGACGATCCCCTGCCTCACTCTTTCCCAAGTAGCTGGGACTATAGGTGCCTAACGTCACATTGGCTAATTTTTCTATTTTTAGTAGAAACGGTGTCTCACTCTTGCTCAGACTGTTCTTAAGTGCTGACCCACTATCCTCAGCCTCCCAGACTGCTAGAGTTACAGGGGTGAGCCACTGCACCCAGCCATCCAATAGAATTTTTGTTTTTTTGAGTGGAGTCTCATTTTGTTGCTCTCGGTAGAGTTCCGTGGCATAATAGCTCCCAATAACCTCACACTCTTGGGCTCAAGTGATCCTCCTGCCTCAGCCTCCCACGTAGCTGGGACCATGGTTGCACGCCACAATGCCCCAGCTATTTTTAGAAATGGGGTCTTGCTCTAGCTCAGGCTGTTCTCGAACTCCTGAGCTCAAGCAATCCACCCACCTTGGCCTCCCAGAGTGCTGGGATTACAGGCGTGAGCCACTGTGCCCAGCCTCCACCCAATAGAATATTAATCAGTACTCAAAAAGTGAATCAAGTGACATGCTATATATAGATAATTCCTAGAAATATAAATTCAGGAGGAAAAAAAATAGATCCCAGAAGATTAAATAAAGTTTAATACACTTTTTAATGAATTTTTTAAAACTGAAAATTTAAAATAACGTTTTTAAGGACTGCAAATATGTAGCTATAACTATATACAAAGGGAGGTAGAGGCATGAACAGAGAACATCCTGGGTGACGGTAGGCTCAAGGCCGTGATGGGGACAAGGGAACAGATTAGATGTTGGTAGAAGTTCTAGCTTTGTTTTGACAGTTTTTGTTTGGCTTTACTGAAGGTTAATTTACATATAGTACAATTCACCAATTATCATTATAATTTGTTTTTTTTATATTTATTTATTTATTTTTTATTGTTAAATCATAGCTGTGTACATTAGTGCAATCGCCTGGCCTGTACCCATTCTAAGATGCACCGTAGATGTGGCCCCACCCATTACCTTCCCTTCACCAAAACCTCTCCCCTCCCTAATTTGTTTTTTTTATAATTTTTTTTTTTTTTTTTTGAGAAAAGGTCTTATTCAGTCACCTGGGCCAGAGGTCTGTGGCATCATCATAGTTCTCTGCAACCTCAAACTCCTAGGCTGGTCCAATCCTCTTGCCTCAAGTAGCTAGGGCTACAGACACCTACCACCACACCTGGCTTATTTTTCTATTTCTTGGTGGAGGCAGGGTCTTGCTCTTACTGTACTACACTCAGCCTTTATTATAAAATTTAATGAGCTTTTGGCTGGGTGCGGTGGCCCATGCCTATAATCCTAGCACTCTGGGAGGCTGAGGAAGGAGGATTGCGTGAGCTCAGGAGTTCCAGACCAGCCTACGCAAGAGCAAGACCCCATCTCCACTAAAAATAGAAAAATCAGCCTGGTGTCGTGGTGTGCACCTGTAGTCCCAGCTGAGGCAAGAGGATCACCTGAGGCTTAGGAGTATGAGGTTGCTATGAGCTAGGATGATGCCACAGCATTCTACTCAAGGCGATGGAGTGAGACTATCTCTAAAAAAAAAAAAAATTTAATGAGCTTTGTCCTATATCCACTACCATAATTATGATATAGAACATTTTCATTACCCCCCAAATTTCTCTCCTGCCTGGTCACAATCTGTCTCCCCTAAGCCCTCTGGCAACCAGCCATCAGCTTCTGCCTATACCTGTACCATAGTTTTGCCTTTTCTAGAATCTTTATGTACAAATGGAATCTTACAGTATGTACCTTTTGTATCTGGGTATTTTTGCTTAACACAATGATTTTTTTTTTTAATTTTTATTTATTTTCTTTTTTTGCAGTTTTTGGCCGGGGCCAGGTTTGAACCCGCCACCTCCAGTATATGGGGCTGGCGCACTACTCCTTGAGCCACAGGTGCCACCCGCACAATGATGTTAAGATTCTTCCATGTCATTACATTAGATATGATTTGGAAGATACTAACTACATTATTTAAAATAACTATGTATCTAACTAAATAAAAGTGATCTATGAGTAGACTAAAGATACCTTTTCAGGCACCAATGCTGAGAATATGTCAGGGACTGAGGATTTATGGGTAATCCAATTGTGCTACTTGAAATTCAAGTTTACAGAGAGAAAATAAGCAAATGAAAGAGAGAAAGATGGACAAGCGTCAGCTCCTAAGGGTCCTCTTTGAAGGCCAGAGTAATAAGGAGTTGGGTCTTTAAGAAGGAGAAAGCCACAGGTTTGGAGGTGTGGCATGTGGGGAAAGGATCTGGGGTCTCATTTCTACTTTCAAGAACTCTCTTCTTGGGTGCCATTAGAGAAGGATTGCAGGAGCAAGGGAGAGGACCAGCTGGAGCAATTTTGGTGTCAGCCTGGGTGGAGGGACTTGGCCTGGGATGGTGGAGACAAATGGACAGAGGTGAGGGGGGGGGGGGATCAGGTATATTTCGGAGACAGAATGGTAGCCGAGATCATCTCTCTGAAGTATTTAGTGCACAGCGCCTGGCACTAAATCAATGAAATTAATTCATATTAATTTATAGAAAAGACTTGCAAGGTCTGGCAATTAAGTTCATGAAGTCGTCCTAGAAAAAGTACTACATGCCTCATTGCTGAATATATCACTATGTTCACCTTTGAAGTACTCCCCTTGGCCATCTGTTGACCATAGTAATATTCAGCAATGAGATATATAGCACTTTTTCTAGGATGAGTTTGAGAACTTAACTGGCCTTCTAGCACAGCCCTGTTGGCTTTTGGAAACAGCCTCCCAGCCCAGGGCCTGACATTCTATAGGTACTCAGCAAACATGTGCTGAATGAGGTGAATCACCTCCTCAGGCTTCCCTGAGCAGTCCCCCTCTTTCCCCAACTCCCAGTGCTGAGACCTCCAGACACTTTCCCACCAGCTGTCCCTGACTCAGCAGCGGATGGTCTTCTTTTGGAAGGCCTAGGAGGGGGTGCTACTCAGCTGCATTCAAGGAATCCCTAGGTGGGGGAGAGTCAGGTGTGTGGCTGGGCCAGTTCCCTTTTACGAGTGTCCCCTCCCATCACGTCCAGTGATGCCTGCCACTCCAACACCATGGGGCCCGGGAACTTGTGTGAACACAACAGAAGCAGCTGTGAAAATCCTTCAAACTGAGATAAAAATAGTCATGTCCTCTCCTACCCCCAGTTCCCTGTGGGCCTGGACATGTTTATTTGCTCAGCTTTAAAGCTCTGAGCCATTCCCTAGACCATGAGCTGAGGGAGGAGGGAGGGGCCCAGGAGATAGCTTAGAGAGAGAGGGGCAGGTCAGATATGCCCGGATCCCACCGCAGAACATCTGAAACGCATCCTAAAAGGCCATCTAATTGGAGGCACCTGTGGCTCAGTGAGTAGGGCACCGGCCTCATGTACCAAGGGTGGGGAGTTCAAACCCAGCCCCAGCCAAACTGCAGCAAAAAAATAGCCGGGCATTGCGGCGGGCGCCTGTAGTCCCAGCTACTTGGGAGGCTGAGGCAAGAGAATCGCCTAAGCCCAAGAGCTAGAGGTTGCTATAAGCTGGGATGCCACAGTACTCTACCAAGGGCAACAGAATGAGACAGAATCTCTAAAAAAAGACCATCTAATCACCCTCTTCTATCTGCCAGATGGGGAAATCACGACCCAGAGAAATGCTAGGACTTGCTCAAGGCTCCCTGTTTTGTCACTGCTTGGCCCTCTAGAGGTAACCCAAGGGTGCAGGGAGGGCTCCCTCTTTCTCCCCCAACTTCAAACAAGAAGCTTCCACAGCTCTTATCCAAGTGGCCTTGAGCAAGTCCCAGGCACTCGGTTGAGGCCACTGTCTGGTCATAATCCCTGCGAGGTCAGTCTTATCTCCCAGGCCTTGTACATAAACCCTGTCTGCTGCTCTGCTGATTAATCCTCGGGGGGTTTTCTGACCTAGCAGCAGCTTGAACAAAATCGCTAAAGATGAACTTCTTCCCCACCCTGGGAAGAGGGTGCTGGCCAGGGAAGATGGAGGGATTAGAGCTACTCTAGTCCTCAGCTTGAAGCTAAGCAAGCCATTTCCTGCATGGGGGTCGGAGGTTAGGGCAGGAGAGTGGAGAATTAGCGGGAGGTCTAGGGAGATAGAGGGAAGATGGAGAAGCTAGCGAGCCTTTTTCCTAGGGGGAAAGGGGGAGAGTTCCATTATTTTTAGCTCCCACACAGGCAAAACTTTACCTAATTCATGTTCAAGTTCCCAGGGCCTAGAAGGGAGCTGGCACACGGTAGGCTTTTAATGGTATTTATTAAGAGACAACAGATGAATAAATGAAGCTAAAGGACCCTTCAAATGCCATCCTCTTCCCACCTGTTGACCCTGACACTCATACAGGGCACATCTGGAGGCCGCCCCCGCTGTGTGTTCCAGAAATGGTCAGCCTCAGTGTTAGGATGGTGGCCCTGAAGAGTGGCCTTCTGGAGGATGTCCACAGAAGTTTAATGATACATAGGCCCTCTAGAAGGGAGCTCCCCACGCGGCAGGGGTTTTTGTGAGCTCTGGTCACTGCTGTGGTGTCAGCTCTTAGAATATAATCAAGTGGGCACCGAGGAAAGAATCAGATGGGGTCAGATGGGGCTGGGAAGCCGAAAGTCAAACCTCACCTTCCAATGGTTCTTTCCTGCAGGACTTCCCAGAGCCTTTAACACACAATGAATGTTCATTACACTGTTAATCATATACAGTGGCCTTAGGTTCAGGGCAGTCTGGTGTCTCATTGCTCTGTATTTCTCCTGAGATGGGATAGCTCAGCCTTAGGAACAGGAAAGGAAGTCCAGCGACAGACAGGTGCCCCATCGGATGATGTACAGGCAGCTCTTGGCCCAAGAAAGGCACCACCTCTGCTGGGACCCGAGAGGATTGTTGGGAATGACACTGGAGAGGGCTGGGGGCAGACACAGCCTTTTCCCCACAGGAAAGAGGAGTGGGGTGAGGTGGGAGAAGCCCTCTGGCCCACTGTGGGGGACAGTGATGGAGGGGCTGGAGGTATGAGGCCCTCTCATTCCCCACTCTTATTCTGTTGCCCTCTTGGCAAATGCACATTCAACGTATATTTGTCCAATACCTACGACACCCAAGGCCCTGTGCTAGTCACTAGGGACCCCTGTGCGAAGAAGATCAAGGCCTCACCCTTACAGTGCTTGCTGCCCTGGGGGTGGAGCAGCAGGAACTTCAGGTATTCTCACTGTTCTCTGCCCCACTCCACCCACTGTGCCCCCCTGGCTGACCAGATGGACAGCATCAAGGGTTTGGTTCGGCCAATGGAAGGTGCCAACAGGATCCTAAAGGACAGGAAGACAGAGATTAGCTGGGGTATTTATTCTCTGGCTCTCTCCTCATGGGGCCCAGGGCTGCATCCCTGCACAAAGAAGGGTCTTGTCAGGCGACTTTTTCCCATTGCCACTATCTCTGGGCTCCATTCACTGCTTTTGCCCTTGGTCCTGCAAGCCTGGGGGTGGGATGGGCTCCCCACTCTTATTAGCCTCAGACACTTCACTGTCCCTCCTTAGTCTCTCCAATGCTGTCCCTGCTTTAGTTAAATATTCTTCAGTTACCCTGTGGGGTTGATACTGTTGCTTTCCAGGCTCTTATGCTGGTTTGGTTGACTGTGACAGAGTCACAGAACAATGCAAAAATAAAAGAAGTTTATTCTCCTTTAACTTCAAAGCTTGAGCTGGCAGGGAACCTCTGCTCCATGATGCCATCTGCTCTTTCTTTCTTAATTTTTAATTTTAATTTTAATTTAATTCATTCATTCATTTATTTTGAGAAGAGCCTTGCTTAGAGTGCAGTGGTGTGATCATAGCTCACTGCAGCCTCAGATTCCTGGGCTCAAGTGATCATCTCACCTCAGAGACACTGCGATTCCATTTCAAGTCCTTACATCAGCTGCTGGCTTCCTCCTTCAACCAGAAGGCTGCCTGTGTCAGTCGAGGTCAAATCAGAAAACAGAAGTCTTAAGTATTTGCAATGGAAGGCATTCAATCCTTCTATTGGGAGGATAGGATTGACTACCTAAGTGAGGGAATCACTGAGAAGCCATGGGAGGAGATGGGGGAACCCAGAGATTAGCCCCAGCTACGTGCCAAGATGGTGGGATGGCAGTCGGGGGGATGCTGGTAGCAGGACTCACTTAGCAGAAGCTGGGCCTGGCCCAGGCCAGTCCAGTGGGAGCCAAGGAGGAGGCATAGGGAGAGACTGGTTTCTCTCTTCTTCCAATCCTCCAATCTCCTGCTGGAAGCCCACTGTCATAGGTGCCTGGGAAGTCTAGACCGCTCCTGCCCAAAGAACAAGTTTAAGGGTTGGAGCTTCTGTTTTGTTGTTGTTGTTTTGAGACAGGGTCTGACTGTGTCGAGATTACAGGCATGACCACTGTGCCCAGCCTGGGCTGGTGTGTCTATGGCAGGTGAGGCGAGAGATGTGGCCAGAGATATCTACAGGGCAGGTGCCCCAGGGCAGCCAGGGCCTTTGATGGGTTTTCAGCAGGAAAACATGATTCAACTTGTGTTTTCAAAGCATAGATCTGACTTCTGAGTGGAAAATGGTTAGAAGAGGAGTAAGAATACCCTCAGGGAGGCTAGCAGGGCTTTTACAGAGGTTGTCCAGGTACCCCGGGTGGGGATAGTGGAGAAGGTGATGGGCTGAGGGTGAGAGGTGTTTGAGAGAGATAAAATGTGGAATTGACAGAAGGACAGACAAGGCAAGACATGTACAAACACACCCACGCTAATCTGTGTCCCAGATGTATAGCCACTCCACAGGCCTTGCACAAAATAGGTGTCAATGTACACTGTATGCACACACTGCCGCTGTACACACACACACACACACACACACACACACACACACACACTCAGTTGACCTGCCCATCATGGAATATGGAATATGTCCCTGTAGGATGCTATATTCTTAGAAAGCTTTCAGCACCAAGTAACAGATGATCCTATTAAAATAGCCTTAAATGAAGCCAGGTATGGTAGCTAACACCTGTATTCCTGGCACTCTGGGAGGGCGAGACAGGTGGATTGCTAGAGCTCACAAGTTGGATACCAGCCATAGCAAGAGAGAGACCCTGCCTCTACTAAAAATAGAAAAACTTCCCAGGTGTGTGGTGAGCACCTGTCATCCCAGCTACTTGGGAGATTGAGGCAAAAGAATCACTTGAACCCAAGAGTTTGAGGTAGCTGTAAGCTATGATGCCAGGCACTCTAGCCAGGGTGATGGAGTGAGACTCTGTCTCAAAAAAAAAAACAGAAGACAAGGGTAGGACAACCACCAGTCAGTTCATTCAGCAGCACAGCGGTGTCACTGTGGGCCTAGGCTCTTGCCATCTTTGTGCTCTCCTGACCTCAGTGTGTTGGCCTCTCCCCTTAGACTGCCTCCTTCATTGTCCCAGGAACAGAGAGCAAAGCAGGATTTGAGTATGGGAAGAGATCCCAAGAAACACATGTATAGGAGTGGGGAAGTGAGACAGAAAAGGGAAGGATGCCAAGAGAGGGGGATTAATGGAGTCTGATCCTACTCAGGAGCCCTGGGAGCCAATAGCTCAGAGTCAGAGGCTGCACACATATCTTCCCACGAGTATGCCCAGAAAACACCCAGTGTGCACAGGCAAGGATCACTCACAGGCATCTCTCCATCATGCTCAGAGCATGCTTGGAGGGAAACAGCCTGTTGCCAGGGAAGAATGATGTCATCATGAAGAGAAACTGCCATGATGACCCATGCTTGACTCCTGCATACCAAGGGTTTTTTTTTTTTTTTTTTTTGCAAGGTCTTAAGACAATGCCTATAGCATAAAAAACCCTTCATAAAGATGCTTATCTAACCTTCCCAGTGGTCATGAGTTTCAACAAGAAAGCCTGAGACATGACTAGCTTTACATGTTTTACCCTAAAAGTTTGCTATATAAAGGATGTTCTCTGGAGGGTGGGTGCAGGGATCTTACCATTTCTCCGGTGCCCAAGATGTCATTTCTGTTCATAAGTCCCTATAAAATATTTTCTTTAAAAAAAACTAGATTTGGGCTCGGCACCTGTGGCTCAAGCGGCTAAGGTGCCAGCCACATACACCTGAGCTGGTGGATTCGAATCCAGCCTAGGCCTGCCAAACAATGACGGCTGCAACCAAAAAATAGCCAGGTGTTGTGGCGGGTGCCTGTAGTCCCAGCTACTTGGGAGGTGGAGGCAGGAGAATCGCTTGAGCCCAGGAGTTGGAGGTGCCACAGCACTCTACCCAGGGTGACAGCTTGAGGCTCAAAAACAAACAAACAAACTAGATTTGTTAGCCTCTTTCTTCAGCCTCTGGGCTACCTTGGCCTTCGGGGGTAGGTTTGCATAGCCCTGCTCCTTGTGGATCAAGGGCATCCCAGCATACACTCAGAATTTGCACCCTTGCACCGCCATGTACACACTCATCGCATGCACGACATCAGAGCACACACATACATGATGCATATACACATTATAGAGCACCCCTGTGCTCTGCTTCTCAATAAAACAAACATGCATATCCCTCTCTCTGCTTCTGTCTTTGGCTTGGGCCAGAGAAGCCTGGGATGTAACATCCCAAGTTACCAGCAGGGGGTGCCCGAGAGCTGTGACGGGCTCCAGGTGTTTTTCAGCAAGTTGCTGGGTTTGTTTAAGGGTGTGTTTTGTATCTGGGTGTGTCTGAGGGAGAGGACAGGTTTTAGGGGCTCTTTGTATGGGTTGAGTTGAAGGTAGTGGATGCCCTCACCACTGATTCTAAGAACTGACTCACTCAGGCTCCATTTGGTGCTTGTCTGTGAATGGATGAATTAACAAATGAATGAGCCGATGAGTGAATTGAGGATAAAAAGAGAAAAGATAGCCTAAGAGTAAGAGGGTCAAAAGAGAATTAGGAAGAAGGATGGAGCCTGACAGATCAGGGAGGTATCAGGAATCAGTGAATGAAGTGGGGGAGCAGGGCTCAGTCTGCTAGACTTCCTCCAGGAGGCCTCCCACTGTGCTCCTCATCTCTCTGGGGCAGTGACACCCCCTTTCAGGAAGTACCCCCTTCCCCAGCCTCCAGTTTGAGCTTCCTGCCTTTGTGCCCTGTTCTGCTCTGGTTGAAATATGTGCAGTGGAGTCAGACAGACCCAGGTTTGGTTGGAATTGCTCCTCAACCATTGTTATGTGGTCCTGGCCCACATATCTAACCTCTCTGTGCCTCAGTTTCCTCAGCTGGGGTAACACCAGTGGTTCCCTCACAGGGTTTCGGTGAGAAATCAGACAGCTAAAGCACTTAGCACAGGGCCTGGCCCGCAGGAAGCACTGAACAGACAGCAGCAATGACTGCTCTCCTATTCCAGAGTCCCAACTCAGATGGTCTGTCCCACAATCAAGTCGTTTGCCCCAGAACATAGTGTCACCAAAGTGAATTGTGAACACCACTGGTCGATGAATATAGGCTCCCCGATAACACTCATCTTTGCTTCATTCGTTTTTTGACAAGAACAAGAATATTTATTTCAGTGTCACTTGAAATAATGAAATGTGGCAGCGCCTGTGGCTCAGTGAGTACCGCTCTGGCCCCATATACCAAGGGTGGTGGGTTCAAACCTGGACCCAGCCAAACTGCAACAAAAAAATAGCCAGGCATTATGGTGGGCGCCTGTAGTCCCAGCTACTTGGGAGGCTGAAGCAAGAGAATCACCTAAACCCAGGAGTTGGAGTTGCTATGAGCTGTGATGCAACGGCACTCTACCGAGGGTAACAAAGTGAAATTCTGTCTCTAAAAAAAAATAAAAGAAATAATGGAATGTGATTGGAAACAAATGTAAGTATAACAGGCGAATGAATGAATGGTGGCATATTTATGGAATGCAGCCCTAAACAGTGAAAATAATTGAACTAGAGCTGCATGTATTGATATGGATGAATCTCAAATACATTTCATTAAGTAAAAAAGCGAATTACAGAACAATGCATCAGTATAATGCCATAATAGATATAACATTTGAATACATGCAAATGAATGCAATGCCGGGTATAGCAACGTATAGAAATGGAATAAATATGCATAGCAAAGATTATCAGAGATTAGACGGTGCCACCCTCCAAGAAGCTGGGGAGTAGATCTGGGTGGGTTGGGAGTGTTCGGCAGTTTCAACAGTATGTAGAAGCTTAACTTGTTTTGACTTCCTTGAATGTGGTAAAGAAAAGGAATTAATCTGAGACCCTCTGTATTTTAATCTCCACAACAATCCTAAGTGTGAAATAGGATAAAGCCATGGAGGTTCAGCGAGGTGTGATTAAGTGCCCACACTCACCCAGCCTTAGAAAACCAAAGGTGGGAACTGAACCCAGGTCCCCTAACCCCAGCTGCCTCCCTGCTGGAGCAGGATGCTTGGTGTTTATTGTGGTTATTTCTTTTTTTCTTTTCTTTTCTTTTCTTTTTTTTGAGACAGAGTCTCACTATGTTGCCCTCAGTAGAGTGCAGTGGCATCACAGCTCACAGCAACCTCCAACTCCTGGGCTTAGGCGATTCTCTTGCCTCAGCCTCCCAAGTAGCTGGGACTACAGGCACCCACCGCAATGCCCAGCTATTTTTTGGTTACAGTTGTCATTGTTGTTTAGCAGGCCTAGGCCCGGCTTGAACGGCCAGCCTTGATGCATGTGGCTGGCACCCTGCTCACTGAGCTACGGGCGCCAAACCTATTGTGGTAGTTTCAAAGGTAAAGAAGGTGCCAGAGTCACAAGGAGGTGTCAGGCTGGACGAGGAGGGTGGACTTTGGTCCACTGAATCCAGGGTTCAGCTCATGCCTGGAAGGAGCTTGTGCCCAGGCCAAGCTCAGGGGAGGTTTCCTGCCTTCTGGTCTGTTTCCTAACACTCTCCTGGTGGAGTCAGAGGTCAAGGCTGGGGCCAGGCTTGGGCAGGGTTTGCAGGAAGTGGAGGCCTCTGAGCCTCCTCACCTTTCAGGCTTCCAGGGGCACAGGCAGGAGGAGGTGTGTTAAGGGAGCGCCAGTCCTGAGAAGATCCCAGGTTTCCTGGCTGGGAACTTTCAATCCTTTGGGGACAGCAGTGTTCTAGAATACAGTCTAGCTGTCATTCATCTGTCCTTCCTTCCTTCCTTCCTTTCTTCCTTCCTTCTCTCCTTCCTTCCTTTCTTCCTTAAAAAGAAGTGCCTAGGTCTGTACTGGATACTGCAGACCCAGGATGAGGAGACAGCCCCTATTCTTCCCTGCCCATTTGCCTTATCATTTGTGGACCATCAAACTGCTGTTAGAATGTTCACACTTTTTACTGCAAATTCAAAACCCATAAAAGACTTATGGGAATTTACTTTAGATCAAGAGTTGGTATCAGAAAAGGCTTTGCTGCCTCCTTTTAAAGAAGCTTTTACCCAGGCCTAGAGCGGTGGCTCATGCCTGTAATCCCAGCACTCTGGGAAGCCGAGGTCAGGAGCTGTCTTGTTGTTGTGGGAACAGCCTTGTTCCGACCCAGTGGGTTGCCTGGTACAAGGCTACACCCATGACAAGAAGACAGCCTTTCCTCAGACCATTCTTTTATCGGTGTGAGTTTCTTTCTTGTCTTTCTTTCTTTCTTTCTTTCTTTTTTTTTTTTAGAGACAGAGTCTCACTTTATCATCCTCGGTAGAGTGCTGTGACATCACAGCTCACAGCAACCTCCAACTCCTGGGCTTAGGCGATTCTCTTGCCTCAGTCTCCCAAGTAGCTGGGACTACAGGTGCCTGCCACAGCGCCTGGCTATTTTTTGTTGCAGTTTGGCTGGGGCCAGGTTCAAACCTGCCACCCTTGATAATATGGGGCCAGCACCCTACTCACTGAGCCACAGGCGACGCCTTTTTTTTCTTTCTTTCTTTCTTTTTTTTTTTTTTCCTTGGCAGTATCTTACTTTGCTGCCCAGGCTAGAATGTCATTGCATCAGCCTAGCTCACAGCAACCTCAAAAGCCTGGGCTCAAGTGATTCTCCTACCTCAGTCTTCCAAGTAGCTAGGACTACAGGTGCCTGCTAAGAAGCCCAGTTAGTATTTCTATTTTTAGTAGAGACCAGGTCTCGCTCTTGCTCAGGCTGGTCTCCAGCTCCCGACCTCCATCAATGCTCTCACCTCAGCCTCCCAGAGTCCTGGGATTACAGGCATGAGCTCCTGCGCCTGGCCTGGATAAAAATTCTTTAAAAGGAGGCAGCAAAGCCTTTTCTGATACTAACCAATTCTCCAATTCTTTGACACAAGTGCGTATCCAACAATTCCATTCATTTCTGACACTATCTACCTGATTTTAGCATCAAATCCCACAAATGAAAGGGCTGGGGTTCAGTCCCACAAGACTGCCCCCACTTCAGACATCAGTCACAAGTCCTAGGGACTGGAGGTTTCCAAGACTCCCTCCTCTGTTTTGATAATTTACTGGAACGGCTCTCAGAACTTTGGAAAACACTTGACATATGTTTACTGGTGTGTTACAAAGGATAGAAATAAGCAGCTGGTTGAAGAGGCACACAGGGCAAGGTCCTGAGGGGCCCTGAGATTCTCTAATGCCATTTATAAGAACAAAAGGCTGGGAATAGGCTTTTGAAGACTATTTGATGCCAACTTTTCTTTTTCCAGTTGGGCAAACTGAGGCCCAACTTATTCAGCACATTAATAACAGAGCCGGGTCTAGAACCCGGGTTCTCTGCCTGTCAAATAATGACAGTCATAGCTGGTATTTACTGACAGCCTACTATATGTCAGGGATCAACCTTGTGGGGCAGATATTCTTATTCACCCACATTTAGAGATGAGGAATTGGAGGTTCAGAAAAGGGGCATAACTTGTCCAAGGTCCTACAGCTGGTCCAAAGCAGAACTTCAATGCTACATTCCTCTCTTGAGAAAATAACAGCCTTTACCATACCATTGAAAGGATGCGGTCACCTACAGCACACTTACAGGAAGGAAAACATTTCAGCGGCTGCTTCCACATCTTAATGGGGGTGGCAGAAGGAAGGCTGTGCCTGTGTAAGGAAACTATCTTCACATGGAAGATGAGCCACCCCACCTCCACCCCCGGTGAGAATCTAGGGAGTTAGGAGTCACTTTGCTGGGTACAACAAAGAACTGAAAATGTCGGCTTTTCTGGCCAACAGCCAGAAGCTGGTCAACTTTTCAGCAGCCTGCGAAGGGAGGGACAAGATGGAGAAGGGTCTTTGGAGGGAGTAGTACTCACATGGAGTGAGCAAGCAGCTTTGCTGAGAAAAGATGACAGTCCCAGAAGGAAAGGTGGCAATAAGGGCTGAGAATTGGTTCAGAAGCAGGGATTTAGAGTGAGAAATGACAAGAGGTTATAAAGGTCCCCTGGGCTTCCTCAGAAATAGAGGGAAAGGCTCTGAACTTCCCAGGGCACGTGGGATGGAGATTTGATATTTGACTGTTAAGGGAAAGGGCTTTGCTTTGGGGTACACCTGTCGGATGTTGAAAATTTTAGCACAGTGTCTCTGCTCAGCAAATGCTTACTAAATTGCAGCTGTTGGGGCGGTGCCTGTGGCTCAAAGGGGTAGGGCACCAGCCCCATATGCTGGAGTTGGAGGGTTCAAACCCAGCCCCAGCCAAAAACTGCAAAAAAAAAAAAAAAAAAAAGCAAGCTAAATTGCAGCTGTCATAGAGGCAATAGAGCACAATGGTTGGGGACAGTCCTGAGCAAGAGTGCTTGGGTTCATATCTTGGCCATGTTCCTTTCTCATCTGAAAAATGGAAATGCTATGAATACCTATGTCATAAGGCTATAAGGAGGAGTGAGTTAATGTACAGAAATCTGGGACTTAGAACATGACTGGGACACAGCATTCAATACATATGGGCCATTATGATTATGGTTTTATGGATGAAGAAACAGAGGTTCAAAAAGTTATATCTGGCCAAAGTCACATAGTCACACAGCTTCGGTGATGTGCTGGTGACCAGGTCTCAAACAAAACAGAATGAAGAGCACATCAGGTCCTGATTTGTTGCATATGCCAATTCCTGTGGTGTAAATATTCCCACTGTGGCTGAGTTCAGGCTATCCATGGCTTAACCATTTCCCACATCTCAGAATATTTAGCAGTTGGCTCTTGTGAGCCAGCAACCCCACTGCAGCAGCTTGTAAGTTATCGAGCATTTAGAACTGTGCATAAATGTTCTCTCCTATTGCAAGTCAGTCAAGTCAGCAGTGTTCACTGAGTGCCCTCCTTACCCCCATTTCACAAAACAGGAGACTGAGGTTTGGACAAGTTCAGCTACTTACCCCAGGTCACAGCCACAGGTCACTTACTATCCTACCTCCCACAGGCACAGTCTTCTCTGAATAAGGTTCTGCATAAGCCTACATGTAACCATCATTCCACATCTCCCTTAGAGGGAATTTCCCAGGCTCCACAAAGATGGGAGCAGCTTTGTCCCCTCCCAGACTGGCTGCTCTATCCCCAAAGCCCTGAGGGAGGTTGGCGGGAGGGAAGCTCTTGCTGGTTGGGGCTTCTGCCAAGCCACACCTGCCCCAGTGCTCCTGAGATCAGATCTGTCCTGGCTTGTGCCTGCCACATGTGGGCTTGGGGAAGCGCTGTTTTTGGCAGCTGGTGTGCAGAGAGGGCCCTTATCCTTGAGGGTGTTAGGGGATGAGGGTGTGTGACTCACTGAGCTCTGGTGGGTGGGAGACTGCAGCTGCGGGGGAGGGGAGGAGCAGATCCTAACCCAGGAGAGATTTTTCAGGCCTGTAGGCATGCTGGCCCAATGCCAGGTGAAAGCTCAGGTCACACTGCCAGCAGTCTCCCGAAGATGGCCGCAGAAGCCCTTCAGGCAGGGTGGGAAAGCTCTTAGCTCTAGCTGTCCCCTGGACTGACCTGGGTGTCACACACATGTGCCACAGAGCTGGGTTTCCAAGAACTATGCGGCTAAAGGGGCACAGGGACACTTTTCCCATCTCCTCAGGCCCCAGCGCAGGGGAGAAACTGCAGAGTAGCAGGTGAAGGATTAATGGGCAGCATTCGTGTTAATAGAACAGGGTCCTGAGGTCTTTGAAGAAGGGGGCTGCTCCCCCTGCCCCCACTCAGGGGTAGCCCAAAGGTATGAGATGCCCTTGAACTCTTTGTACTTGGGTTGGGGAAAGGGCCCCTAGTAGTCTTGGTTGGGCACAGGAGGGGCAGAGGATGTTGGTGGGGCTGTGACCCCTGCAGGGAGGGGGATCCAGGAGAGGAAGGAGGGAGTGGGATGGTCAAAGGATGATGGGAAGCTCATGATTGGCAGCTGATTTGGTAATGGAAGCAAGCATCCAAGGTTGGAGGTGGCCCAGGTGGGGAAGGGTGGGGGTGAGGCACCATGGCTGGAGACTGTCCAGTGGGATACACCAGCACCAGGACATTCTGAGATCCTGCATCATGCCTGTAGTCCTGGGGTGGGGGAGGCATCTGGACTTGGGTCAGTGGTGAAGGGTAAGCTCCAGGGTGGGGGGTTGGGAATACAGCCACCTAATCATCCTGCCTCTCCAGACTGGGGTCCTCCCAATGCCACTTAGTTCACAGGGCAGGTCACTGGGGCCTTACTGAGTGGAGGGGTAGCCTACCCTCTTTCTGGCTTAGTGCATAAACCTGTAGGTGCTGGAGCTGGGAGGACAGATTCTTATTCTGGCCTACTGGGCAAACTTGGGCAAGTCTCCGTTGAGCCTCTCTGAGCCTCAATTACCTCATCTGGAAAACAAAATTACTTACCTCTTAAGGGTGCTGTGAGGATTAAATGAGAAAGTGACTGTCATGGGCCTGGCACTGACAATGTTAGACGCTATGGCACAATAGCAGGGGCACCACCAATGTCAGCTTCTGGGGGATAGGCCTGAGAAAGGGGTGGGGCAGACCTTTTCCCCAGAGCTTCCTTATCACATGTTCTGGGCTTGGTGTCAGCTGGACCCCAGCCGGTCCAGCCCAACTCCAGCCTGGACCCTTGATAGTCCTGGATCTAAGGACAAAGAAATCCTTCTCCTGGCCAGGAAAGGGGGCTTGTGGTCTCCTTCATTCCCCTTTTGACTCCAAGCCCCTTCTGGTTCTTTTTTTTTTTTTTTTTTTGTAGAGACAGAGTCTCACTTTATCGCCCTCCATAGAGTGCTATGGCGTCACATAGCTCACAGCAACCTCCAACTCCTGGGCTTAGGCAATTCCCTTGCCTCAGCCTCCAGAGTAGCTAGCAGGAACCACAGGCGCCCGCCATAATGCCCAGCTATTTTTTTGTTTCAGTTTGACAGGGGCTGGGTTTGAACCCACCACCCTCGGTATATGGGGCTGACACCCTACCCATTGAGCCACAGGTGCCACCCCCCCCCCCTTCTGGTTCTGAAGGCCTCTGTGACCCCTGTGGGCCTGGAAGTCTCCTGGAGTGGGGAGGCTGGAAAGGGACTATCCTAATCTTGCAGAACAAGCCTGGCTTTCTGGGAAGATGGAAGAATAGCACATTCCTCCTGAAATAATTGTCCTGGAGCTATTTCCAGCAGCTCTTAGTGCCCAGGCCACAAATGGCTAGTGATCTCGATGCCTGGGTACCTCCAGGACAAATAGCCCAGAGGCCCCACCTTACAGCGGGCTGCCTGCCTAACCGGCCCCCAGCCCAGAGCTAAATTAAGCCTTGGCTCAGGCCCCACAAGGGAACTGTGGGCACCGTTTCCCTGGCTCATTAAGTTCCCCATGCTCCTCTTCCTCCTTCTGGAGCAGTTCCTTGGATCCCTCCTCCTGGCTTTATGTTTTGGCTCCAATACCCAACCTGGGAGTGAAAAGTCCTTCATTCTCGGTGCCTGTGGATTGTGGAGGGCCCACACTAGGGTTTCTACACTAAAGCATCTTGTATTCCTGGATCTGGTTATTAAGAAACTTTAGATAGGCTCATGCCTATAATGCTAGCACTCTGGGAGGCTGAGGTAGGAGGATCCCTTGAGCTCAGGAGTTGGACACAAGCCTGAGCAAGAGCAAGACTCTACCAGTACAAAAAATAGGAAAATTAACCAGGTTTGATGCTGGGTGCCTGCTAATTCAGGAGGCTGAGATAGGAGGATCACTTGAACCCAGGAATTTGAGGTTGCTGTGAACACTCTAGCCTGGGCAACAGAGTGAGAGCCTGTCTCAAAAAAAAAAAGAAAAAAAAAAGGCGGTGCTTGTGGCTCAAAGGGTGTGGGCGCCTGCCCCATATGCTGGAGGTGGTGGGTTCAAACCCAGCCCTGGCCAAAAACTGAAGAAAAAAAAACAAAAGAGAGAGAAAGAAAGAAAGAAAAAGAGGCTCAGCACCTGTGGCTTAAGTGGCTAAGGTGCCAGCCACACAAACCTGAGCTGGCGGGTCTGAACCCAGTTTGTGTCTGCCAAACAACAATGACGACTACAACCAAAAAATAGCCGGGCACTGTGGCAGGCAGCTGTAGTCTCACCTACTTGGGAGGCAGAGGCAGGAGAATCGCTTGAGCCTAGGAGTTGGAGGTTGCTGTTGATGCCACGGCACTCTACCCAGGATGAGAGCTTGAGGCTCTGTCTCAAAAAAAAAAAAAAAAAAAAGGAAGGAAGGAAAATTAAAAAGAAACTTCAGATAAACCCAAATTGGACAACATTCTCCAAATGACTGGCTTGCACTCTTCAAAAAGGTCAATGTCATAAAAGACAAAGACAGGCAATTATTCCAGATTCAAGGAGATTAAAGAGACATAAAAACCAAATGCACCAGCTTGAGCAAGAGCAAAACTAGCCCGTCTCTAAAACTAGCCTAGTGTTGCGGCAGGCACCTATAGTAGTCCCAGCTACTCAGGAGGCTGAGGCAAGGGATTGTTTGAGCCCAGGAGTTTGAGGTTGCTGTGAGCTATGACACCACAGCACTCTACCGAGGGCCACAAAATAAGACTCTGTTTAAAAAAAAAGAACTAAATATAATGCCCTATCCTGAATTGGATCCTAGATTGGAAAAATATGAGGTCTGACATTTAAGTTCACCGACTAATCCTAGAAAAACATAGTAGGTGCTCAATACGGGATGGTTGACTGCATGTGAGAGAGGGAGGAAGGAAACTGTTATTATGCCCATAATGGGTCATCCAAAGTGATAGCACTTAGGAGACTTGATAAACACTTGCCCACCGGTGAAAAAAGAGAAGAAATTATTGCTGACCACAGCAAGCAGGAGTTATATTTGAGCTAGCACAAAACTTCCTGACCCTAAGCATACTTAAACACAAGAAGGATGACAAGGAGCACTGGACAATAGCCATCCCAGCCTCATTTCAAAAATAGGGCCCATCTGTCCTGGCAGGCTTAAGGTGGCTTTGGCCCTGAGGCAGGGGCCTGACCAGGGTGACCCCTGGAGGCCCCTCCCAGCCCTAGGATTCCGTGATTCTATGACATGGCCAGTAGTCTGGAGTGGCAACATGAGGGTGTCCCCTGCAGAGAGCAAGAGGAGGTCTAAGTCATCTGCCTCCTAAAAGAGTGAGATGGGAGAGGGGGGCCAGCCAGCCAGAAAGGGAAGGGGAGGGTCCTGCGGCATCCTGCAGGCTCGGCTATCAGTCCCTTCCTATTTTTCCAGAGGAGATGGGGTGGGGTTGGACCAGGGAGAGAAGAAGCAAGGGTCTGGACATTCCACCCATTTCAGACCCAAAAGACAAGAGCAGCTGAGAGGCTATGGGCCTGAGGAGGGGCAGGCAGCTGTTTTCTGGGTGGGGTGGGCTCAAATACTCATCTGTTCCACTAGGACGATATGGAAATCCTGCATCGTACTGGCAGTAGTGGGGGAGAGAAGTCAGAGCCTTTTTCTGGCTGGGGGGTGGGGCAGGGTGGGTACTGAGGTGCCAGAGAACTATGGGGACAACAGGATGACACGACACTGCTGTTGGCTGGGCCAAGGCTGGCCCAGGGATCAGAGGTGGGGCTAAAGGGACTGGGCATCTCTTTGGCCTGGTCAGGTCTTCATCTCCATGAAGTGCCCACAACTGGGGCAGAATGAGCAGGGCCTCCATAATTCCCCCTTCTCTTGTGGGTGGTAGGAAATTCCAAACTGTCAGGGAGGATAAAGTCCAAGTGACTTGAAAAGTTCTGTTCTCATGATCCAGCCCCATTAGTAGCTTTGTCACACCACCTGCCCAGCCATCCTAATTTGGAGTTTCTAAAGTCAGGATTGACTTAGTGACAGGCTTGGCCTGTGCTGTTTCTCCCCACCACGCCCCCATCTAGGCAGGCAGGGCAGGCGTGCTGAAAATCCATCCTTAGTAGACTGTGGTGGGGGGAGCCAAAGTCACCTTGGAAACGTGGCATTGTCTGTTAGAGGTCATCAGACACACACAGGGTGCTAGCCTGGCCCCATCAATTACAAGCTGTGTGATCTTAGGCAAGTCATGTCATCTCTCTGAGCTTCAGTTTCCCTTATCCATCAACTAGAAATAGAATGGTAGCTACCACCTTGATTTGTAATGGTAATTAAAGGAGTTAATCCCTGTGAGCCACACATGGATTAAGGGCCGGGCACAGAGTGTACACAGGACTGCATCAATGCCAAGATACATTTTTTTAGTGTCAGGGTGCCTTGTACGGTTGATGGTTAGCTATTTGGTATTGCCTTGAAAGAAAGTCTGTCCACTTGGAATTTCACCATTAGAGATTCAGTCCTTGGCTTTTGTGGTCTTTGGGAGTCCCTGCTTCAAAGGTGAATGGGAATTTCAGAATGCAGGCTAGAGCTAAAAGAAAAAGACACTGCCCTCCTTCTTCCGGGGGCTCTCTGGTCAAAGTCCATCTGACAGTCTTGCCTTTCTCCCTATCTCTGACTCTTCTGGTGCTTCGGGAAGCAGAAAACTGTCAATTTTCCAGTTTGAGACTCTCTAGGCCTGGGAGGAGGTGGTGGAGAGGAACAGGCCTAGGAGGAGAAGGTATAGAGGAATAAAGCAGTGCTAAACCTCTGGGGACAGAGTGGACACTTGTAGAGAAAGCCTGGAGGGCAGTGGCTGGGAGCCCAGGTGAGCTAAGCTAACTCTCTCCTCACCAGGCCCAGGAACCAACTTCCAGATATTCTCATGTCTCAACCACGAAGCTCTGATCACCCAGCTGGGACCATGTCTGGACGCCAGGTGAGCCGTTCCAACACTCACAACCGCATGAGCCATCCCAACAATGCGTCCTTTCCGCCCCGTGCACCAGGCTGGACCCAACCTCCCAGGCTGCACGGGGTTAACAGCCTCAAGCGCCCCCGCACTCCAAGTGGCTCTAGCTCTGAGTTCAGCAACAGCAGCAACCTCTCAGAGCAGTTCCAGAACCTGGGCTCCCCCACTCTTCCACTGAGGAAAATCTGCATGGGCCGGCCTTACAATTCCAAGTGCGTAGAAACAAGTCATCTGATGACTCCCAAGGTGGCCAGAAAATCCTCTTGTCGTGGCAGCCACCACTGCATTCTCTGTGCAGACCGTCCCTCACGCCCCTCCAGCCCTACCTTCCTGGACCACCTCATCAAAGGCATTAACTATTTGGACCGATCCACGACCGCCTTCTATAGCAACTGCCCAAAAACATCACTGAGCCTGCCAAGGCTTGCAGCCAGCTACCTGGAACGAGCTGCCAACTCCCTCAATCTGGACCACCTGGACCACCCCTTAACTCGCAGTTTCTCCACCCCCTGTGCCAGCATGACCCCCTCTGAAAATGCCACCCCTAGCACCTGCATGGTGCCATCCCTCAGGGGTGCCAATGTTTTGCAGTGCTTGGACGACTCCACGGACACAAGTCTGCACAGACCTCACTGCAGGCACATCAATCCTGTGCTTCCACAGAGGTTGGGTACAAAGTTGCCGGAGCTCCCTTTGTTTGGTAATGGACTGTTTTCCTTAGGTCGTCTGCCCAAAATCTGGGAAGCGATCCGCTCAGGCTGGAGCACCCCAGAGCCCATCTCCAAACCCTCAATCTGGTGGTGATATCAACACCAACTGTGAAAAGGGGCACGTGTCCATCAGGCCGCAGTTACAGAAAATAAATTGTCTGTGGCAAAATGCTCCTTCCAAGGCTTTGTTGAGCGAGAAATGGCCATTTCGATAGGGGGTTTATAAACACAAGGCCCTCTAGGGCCAGGCAGATAAAAGTGAAATGAATGGATTGGGCTGGATGGCAGCAGGGAGAGGTGGAGACTGGCTGGAAGGAGAGGGAGGGACTAGGCCTGATCTCCACCAGGCTCTCAGATGGGCCATGGCCCTTATGAGCCAGAAGTCTGATTTTTTTTTTTTTTTTCTGATTTTTATGTTAGCAACAAATTCAAAAATGTCACAGTGCCCTGTGGGCTAAACAAAAATACTTGCAGGCTGAATGCCAAAGCCCAAATCTGGTTCATATCATTTTTTTTTTTAAGACAGAGTTTTACTTTGTCACCCTTGGTAGAGTGCTATGCTCACAGCAACCTCAAACTCTTGGGCTCAAACTATCCTCTTGCCTCAACCTCCCAAGTAGCTGGGACAATAGCACTTGCCACAATGACTATCTAGGTTTTAGAGATGGGGTCTTACTCTTGCTCAGGCTTGTCCTGAGCTCAAGCAATCCATCTGCATCGGCCTCCCAGAGTGCTATGATTACTGGTGTGAGCCACTCCACCAGGCCCATGGCTTATCTCTCTCTCTCTTTCTTTCTTTCTTTCTTTCTTTTTTTTTTTTTTTTTGAGACAGAGTCTCAAGCTGTTGTCCTTGGTAGAGTGCTGTGGCATCACAGCTCACAGCAACCTCAAACTGCTGGGGTTAAGCGATTCTCTTGCCTCAGCCTCCCAAGTAGCTGGGACTACAGGTGCCAGTCACAACTTCCGGTGGTTTTTTTTTTTTCTTGCAGTTGTCATTGTTGTTTTAGCTGGTCCGGTTCGAACGTGCCATCCTTGGTGTATCTGACCAGCGCCCTACCCACTGAGCGATGGGCACCGCCTCTCTTTTTTTTTTTTTATTGTTTGGGATTCATTGAGGGTACAAAGAATTAGTTTACACTAATTGCGTTTGTTAAGTAACATCCCTCTTATAATTGTGTCCCGTCCCCTAGAGGTGAGCCATACACTCTGATACCCCATCCTCCCTCCTCTGGTTTATATCTTGAATAGATCACTGAGGACCTTCCCAGCTTCCCCTAGCCTCAGTTTCCCTGTGTGAAGAAGAAACAGAATGGCAGTTCATTCCCAGTCCCTATTCAACATCCCTCTCTTTTCAGGATTGTTGATTTTAGGACAGTCCCATATGAGCAAAAATGTGGAAGTAATAATAACAACAAATACTCAAAGAACACTTATGCAGCAGGAAATGGTCTAAGTACTTTATACATCTTTATTATTTTAAAAGTGTGATTTTAATGAGCAGGGCCTAGGGTAGACAGGGAGAAGAGCTCCCTACTGGCTAGTGTGAGAGGCATTGGGACAGGTCACCAGAGATAGTAGCAGGCGAGGGGATGGCCTTTCCTAGGAGATCCCTGAAGAGAAGACTGGAAGGATGAGAGTTATCTAGCCCTGTGCCCCTGAATTTCTTGCTGGGAATGTCTGGGGACATGTTCCCTGAGCCATCAAGGGTTCCAAACCTTCAGAGACCCAAATGATTCTGTTGCTGCACCCTGCCACCCACCATCCTGCTGGATGAGGCACTCTAGGGACTGGGATTACAGCCTAGTTCCATAACTAGCCTTCCCTAAGATCTTGCATACATTACTTCCTCCTCAAGACCTCTGTTTCCCCATCTGTAATATGGGTGCACTAGCTTTGATGATCTCTAAGGGCCTGGTAGACTCTGATGTTTCTGAGTGTCTTCTTAACCCCAGGCCAGGTCAGGTCTGCAGCCTCTAAAGTTGAGGATTGAGACTACCTCCACCTAAGAACTCAGGCCTCCTGTATCCTGAGCCATCTTCCCAGGCTGCCCAGGGGTCATTTCAGTCCTGGACTCTTATTGCTGGAGTACTCATCTTTTTGGCAATGTGAAGGCCAATGGCAGCTCAGAGTGTGGAATGGGGCTAACCTTGAGATAATCAGAACCCGGAGGCCCACAAGGTCCCATGGCATTTAGAAGGAGTGGCCTGGCGTGGCCTAACCCTTATGGCGAGGCAGAGAAGATAACAAACCTGAGTGTCCCTACTGTGAGATCGCTATGGGGGTCCCAGGACAGGAGGAAGGAAGGGGGCACCAAACCCCTGGCCCATTTGAATTTGTGCCCACTACTATTCCAATTCTGGAGGACAAGGAAGATCCTCCCTGGGCCCAACACACAGCATGTGGCACACCCCTTTCCCTGTCTGTTGAGTCCTTTCCCTCTCCAGGGAGAAGACTAGCTTCAGTTTGATGGGTCTTCAGCTCACTGGTGACTCATTCCTCAGGTAAACATCCACAGGAATACAGCTTGTTATAATCCATTTGGGCCTGGTTCAAGAGCTAGTTCAAGGGTGTCCTGACTCCCAAACCCTCTGTCTGGGCCCCTGAAGCCATCCCCTTCACATTCTAGGTCTTTATTTGCCTTGTTCTTTGAGGCCTAAACATGATAGAGATGACCATCTTCAAAACAGTCCAATTTCCCTAAATGAGTGTAAGACCCTTGCCTAGGGTACTGATCTTGAGGTGTCCAGCATCTAACCCAATTCTGACTCACAATAGGAACAATTATTGTATTATTATATTAATGCTTATTACAGGGCCTTGGGCCCAATAGGTGCTCAGTAATGGTAGCTACTATTATTCTAAAGATGATTATAGTGTCTCATGCAATGGATGGTCAATAACTAGTAATGTTAATGCTGACAGCCAACATTAAGCTCTTAACCTCATGTCAGGCATTGTCTTAAGTGCTTTGTTTGCATTAACTCATTTGATCCTCATATCAACTCTTTAAGGAAGGTACTATTGTCCCTATTTTACAGATAAGAAAACTGAGGCACAGAGAGGTCAGGTATATAAATGATATGATAAAGATGATTAAAGTGCATTGAACACAGTGGCTCTTCAAAAATGATTGGTATTTGGGTGGTGCCTGTGGTTCAAGGGGTAGGGCGCCAGCCCTATATACTAGGGGTGGCGGGTTCAAACCCAGCTCCAGCCAAAATCTGCAAAAAAAAAAAAAGATTGGTATTGATGTTAGAAAGTATATACAGAGTAAGTGGCTCAGTAATACAATTGCTGTGATTTGGAATATCTTCGAATGCACACAGCAGGATGCTTAATGAATGGAAGATGACAGCGTAGAGCCCAGTACCTAGGCTCAATGAGACAGTGGAGAGCCCAGTACCTAGGCTCAATGAGGTTTGCCCATTAGTTGGGGGTTGGATTGTGCTCTATATGGACAAGTTTTCTCCTTTGGCCCAAACTGCTGCTCAGGAGAGATATTCACTGCTCACAAGTCCCATCCACAAATTACTCAACCTGAGAAAATAAGTCTGGAGTTAGAGAAGGTCTCTGCTCCGTGTGGCCATGCAGAGGCCACAGGAAGTTCCCTATGTTCACAGCTCAAGCCATGCATCTGCAGCTCCACATAAACAGGAAGTATGAGCTGGCTGCAGAACAATGCCACAGCCTGCTCTTCTGTGTATAGAAGTAGCCTAGGTGTCCCTGTGGCTGGGAGTGGCTGAGGAACATCTTTGACACCTGCAGAAGTACATTATAGTTTATTGATCCCTCATGCTGTGTGCCCAGCATGCTGCTGAGGCCTGACACAGAGACTGTCAACCCTCTCATACCCTGCCAGGCTAGATTTTAGTACTCCATTTTGCAGAAAGGGAAACTGAGGCTCACGTCACAAAATGATTTGCCTAAGTTCATGCAGAGCTCCACCCAGGGCTCTGACCCTCAACCAATACCCTTTCCATTCACAATGCAGTTTCTTTCTTAGTGTTTATTGAATAAATTCTGAGAAAAAAGGGGTAAATCTTGGCCTCCAAAATATGCAGTAAATTAGACAAAGCAAGGATGGTGTTTAACCCAAAGGGTTTGAACTAAGATACCAGTGTTCTAAATAGGGCAGGGTAAATCTGAAATATGCTCTCTCCAGTAGCTAGTAAACAAAGGGAGATGTTCCCTAAAGGTCACCTTTGGTCTTAATTGCCCAATCCAACAGTCCCTGCATCGTTTAGAATCATTGGGTATAGTAGCATGATATGAAATGTTTGTATATTTTTAAAAAATGAGATGTAGTCCTTTTCAAACACAATTTGATATCACTGTTCTATGGTTTTAGAAAATAAATGGAGCTTTCTGTATGACCAACATGGGTATGTGAGAGACACACTTTCACCCCTAACTTTTCCTCTTGAACCTAAGCCTTTAAGCTTCAGACCACTTCATCCCTCGCCCTGGCCCTGAGCCCCACTTTTATCTCTTACTGACTTTTTTTTTTTTTTTTTGCAGTTTTTGGCCAGGGCTGGGTTTGAACCTGCCAACTCCAGCATATGGGACAGGCGCCCTACTCCGTTGAGCCACAGGCGTCAGTCACCCTCTTACTACCTTTTCTGACTATGCACGACTGGTCCTGCCTGCTTGCTCCTCATAGGAAATATAAAGCTAGGTGTGAGTGGCACCCCACCTCCACCCCCAAACACATCCACATAGTCCTCTTTTCCGTTGAAATCTGCAAGAGGAACAGTGCCGTGCCTAAGTTGGTACCACCATTTTTGGCAAACTCTTCTACAGCCTCTGGGCCCCTCCCAACAGGGCAGGAATTTCTGGTGAACAATCGAACAAAGCCGGGAACTCTGGGGAAGGCACAGGACATTCCAGAAGGATTTCTCTCAAGCTCCCAAAGACAACATGCAGGAACACTGTAGAAAAATCACAGCCAAGCAAAGAAAATCATGAGAAGGTCAGAAAATCTGCCCAGTAGGAAGGACCATGCAGGGAGGAAGGAATAAAGGGCCGGGGGTCAGAAGGCCTGGGCGGGAGGCCTCTATCTGCCACTTGCATCCTTTCAGAGGCCATTCCACTTCCCTAGCCTCGAATTTGTGTCCCTTGAAAAGTGAGGGAGTTGCAAAAGTAAACACACAGATCTACCCATAGCAGTTCACAGCCATGTTTTGTTAATAACAAAGACCTGGGAACAGCCCTGATATTCAATAACAGGATGGGGTTAACGAACTATGGTGTGTTGATGAATCACGATACCAAATAATTATTAGACATATCATGTGCAGTGGCAATACAGAGCTATTCCAAGTAGCTTGTCCCCATAGTGTTAATAGTTACCATCTGTAATGAAGAGCTTGCATTAGGATGTAAATCTATACACTGCTTCCAATACGGGACAAGTATTGCCAGGAAAAAGTGTCAGCTGAGCTAAACTGTCACTAAGCTGTGCTTATTGAAACAGTTGATTTACACTGTGGAACAAGCTCTTATCTTGTCTCAGACTGGTAATAAACAGTTTGGGGATTGGCACTGGGCTGCAGATGCATTTTTAAGTAGCCCTGGTCTTTACTGACACATAGCACTGTGTTTGTGAAAAAAATGTTAAGTGAGAAAAGCAAGACACAAATCATATGTGCACACTCATATGTGTATAACGAGGGAAAACACGTAATGTCTACACCAACAAAGGAAGGGAGAGGAACATTTCTGGAGCTCCAACCGTGAGCCTGTAGACGTCATCTACAGCTGAAGCGGGGGTTTGTGGGCAGGAATATGGATGGCTTGGGAGGAAAGGTGGGGGTGGAGGGCTATGGGTGACAAATTCAAATTATAAAGACCATTTATGGTCAGCTCAGGAACCAGGCTCTGGGACAGCACTTGCAAAGTGTGTTGTGAGAAACACCAGTCCTATGAGACATTAAAAGGTTTTTCCATAAAAACAAGTAGGTTCCGTTCCCAGAGAGGTTGAGAAAGGCCGGATTAAACAGAGTTGGACATTGGAGAGCAGCTTAATTGGAGACCTGTTAGAGACTTTTCTGGGTGGGTGTCCCTCAGGACGGTCAAGGTGTGAGAAAGGGGCATCTCAGATGGCAGGTGACCTAGGAGGAACAGTGTGGGAACCCTGCCCTGGGCCTGGCACCCAAGGAGGAAACTCAGCAAGGAAGTGATTTATAGTGATGGGGTTGGCAGGGGGACAGTAGGAGGGGCAGATCCAAGGCCATTTGCAGAAGACTCACACCTCTGCCTGAGCTGGGAGCTGAGAACAACCCAGGTGGAGGCAGAATGGGTGTGATTGAGAATGTGGGTTCTAGAATCAGACATAGATGTGAATCCTGGTTCTAGCTCTTACTGATTGTGCGACCTCAACAAGCCACTTCATTCCCTGGGCCTCAGTTTCCTCATCTGAGAAAGGGAGCTAATAAAATATACATTCTTGCCTATCTCTCACAACTGCAAGTGATAATCAAATGACATTAAGTGTCAATTGAACAGTAAAGAGAGTTTATCCTTGTCCCAAGTACAAATTAAAAGAGGAACATTTATATCATATGCCACTTTTGAACCAACTTGCTCTTTGATTTAAGTAAAAATTATCTGAGTGCCAACTCCATGCTTTTTGAAGGGGATATAATAGGGAACAAGACAGACAAGACCTTCATGCCCTCTGGCTTCATTATGCCTCATAATATTAAATGATCTTCCAAATTATTACAATTGTCAAAACTTCCAAATGAGGGAAGGATGGGGGTGGCCAGGGGGATGTGGGCAGGTGTAATGGACAACCTGATCTAGCCTGGAAGGTCAAGGGAGGCTTCTATGGCGACATGATGTTTGAGCTGAATCTTAAAGGAGATTAGAGTGAAGAGGAGTGGATATTAGGTGGGGAAAGCACTCAAGGAGAAGGAACAGCTTGTGCAAAGACCATGCTGGGAAAGGGATGTGGCTAGAGAGCTTAGAATGTATCCTTCTTCCTCTTCCCACCATCTCCCAGCATCTGTTTGCCTACACAAGCATGGAAACCCTTGTCTATAGCGTTTACTTTCATATCAAATGAAGGTAGGGCCACAGCTAGCCCAGACAATGCCTTCACTCACATTAGTAAAAAGTACTCGCTCTAGGTAGATGTAGCCCCACAACAGGACACATCACACCTCCTAGTCACCCACTTGGCTGCATACCCTTGTTCAGTGAACAACCTGCCCAACTGTCCACTGCAGGCTTGGATGAATGAATGAATAAAGGAATATGAGTAAAATGAATGATAAGTTCTGAGGGAAAGAAAAGATTTGGAGTAGAAGTGAAAGCCAGGAAAAGATGAGTCCTGTTGATTTTGGAGCAGCAGATAGGTGAGCCACAAACTCTGGCTGCTGGTTCCAAAAACCCCAACTCTTTTTCTCAGAAGCCATGTTGTTTGGCTATTCCAAACTCTTGTAGTGTCTCCTTACCCAAGAACTTTGTGTGAGACTTGAATTGTTTCTCTCCCAGAGTATGACAAGCATCCTGAGTTATGGGCACATACAGTGTGATGACAGGTGCCTCAGACTCAGCAAAGCCCAGAGGACCCTGCTTCTGCCCCTCTTCTAAGCCATATGAGCAGACAGCCAGGCCCTCGATGACACAACTTGATAACATTTACTAAAGAATATCAAGGACTGAAGAGTAAAATAGACCCAGTCAAATGCCTTAGTGGGAAGGAGAGGACGCAGAATAAATAGGTGGATGGCCAGTCCTCAGGTGGGTGGGGTTACTCTGGAACACTTTCTGGACAGGCCATATTTTCCTGCCCTCTGTGTCACTCAGCTCCTTCCAGGCCCCTGTCAGCTTTACTATATCTTTCCTCAACCCCTTTTAGGAGGCAAGACTTCCAGCTCTGGGTTAGTCTTGACCAAATATCTACAAAGGGTGGCTTGTTCTCCTTTTTCCTTTGCTCATGAGCAAATCATCCAAGAAGCTGAAGCTTTGGGACTTAAAGGGCCCGAGGTAGGGAACCGACACTAGGGCAGCTCATGAAATGCGATTTGTCACGGATGCTGACCCTTCACAGATGGGCAAGGCTTGGAAAAATCCTGCCACCAGGGCTGGCCACCTGCCAACTCTGAAGTCAGTAGAGTTCCTGATGAAGCCTTCCTCATCAGACAGGGAGTGGAGTTCCCAAGTAAAAAACTTCAGTCTCCCATCCGACTGGTGGTCCTTGGGGTGGGGGCTGTGTCTGCCATCAGGCTGGGAGTAACACATTGGGTGTATAGGCTCCTCCTCCATCAGACTGGAGCTCCCTGAAGGCAGAGCTGTGTCTCTGTCTTCATACTGGGAGGAGACACCAGAAACAGTAATAAGAGAAATGGCTACCACTTCTTTAGTGCTTACCATGTGCCTGAACGGCTCTTTTAAAAACAGATAATTCATTTTAATTCTTGTAATGACACTGTTCTCATTTTCTATATGTGGGGACTGACCCATGGAGGTTGGATAATTTGCTTAAGATTGCACCGCCAGGAAGTGGAGGCAGGGTTCTCTAACCAGAGCGAGAACAATGTGAAGGCAGAGACCAGATGTCCACCCCCTTCCCTCCATTAGGTTAGGAGTTCTTTGAGGGCCAAGATTGGGCATCACTCCTCTGTCGACCCCTATCTCCCTGTCTGAAGCAGAGTTTATTCTGTGCCATGCCGGAGTCTGAGTTGGGGCCAGGGAGTTGGATGTAGTTTCTGCTCCTTCCAGCTTTGATGTAGCCCCCAGAAATGTGCCCCTTTTGGAGATGGGGCATGTATTTGGGGTGGGGTCAGGATGCGAGTGTTTTCTCAATCCCCTAGGTGCCTGGGGGCCTTACGGCCCCTATCACAGGGAACACACCTTCCTGTGCCAGGCCTGGTGCCGCCCAGTTAGCTGGGCATTTCCTTCTGTCCGCAGCTCACCTCACTCCTGGCTGCAAACCCAGCCATGAGTCTCTGGAACCTAGTAACTCTCACAGCAAACAATGGAAACTTCAGTTTTTACTCTCCTCCCTCTATCATTACTCAAAAGATTTTCCTCAAAGCCACCCCTGGCCCCTCCCCACACACACCAGTGTTCTCTCCTCCTATTGACCTGGGGCTGACTGGACATTTTCAGGCCAGGAGGGAGCCAAGCATAGGACTGGAGGAGCTGGGTGGCATAGTTGTGCCCACAGGGCCTGTGGGTCAGCGTCAGAGGCTGATCTTCAGCTGCTACTTAACCGCCCCAGCATCTGTGAATGGGGGCTTTGGCAGGGCCTGTCTATGTCTGGGCCCGGATGTGTGAGTTGCTGTATCTCTGGTTCCAGGGCTGTGATTTATGTGAATCAGTCAGTCTATAAGCGATTTAGGTAGGAAAAGACACCCAGGTGGGGGAGAGGCACCGCAGTGTAGTACTGAGTGCACACCTGGAGGCACTGGGATTAGTGTATGAGAAAATGCAAAAGTACCCAGACTGGTTTGCACCCAAGAAATGACGGGCTTGTGTGTGAAAAGTGAATGTTCGCCAGGAGCTAGTGTGTGAAAATGTGTCTTCACGCTTTGCAGTTTGTTGAATGTGTGAGCCTGGGTAACAATGGGAACATGCAAGCAGTCAAGTGTATGTGAAGGTGTCCCCCGTGTCTCCTGTTCCTTGTCACTTGTGGAGGTGATCGTTTAGAAGCAGGTGTTCACGTGAACCCGTGAGGATTGTTAGTACAAGAGAGTTGGGTGCTGTAGTGTGAAAGTGTTCTCATGTAGCAGACAAGTGTGTTTCTGCAAGAAAGTGGAGTGTGGAAGTGTTTTTGAGAGTTCAAGTTGGTGTGAGCGTGTGGAGCGGGTGTGGGAGCTGTGTGCACACATGTGAGCATAGGCAGGAGATCCCGGGGTTCCCGAAAGCTGCGTGTGAGCAGAAGCAGATCGCGTTTTGCAGAGTAGGCGGGCGCCGTGGGAGCAGCTTTAGTCTGCAAGTTGGCGGGACGCGCAGGGGGCGCGGGGCAGCTTGGAGTCAAGCGCGCAGAGCTTACGAGACCCCGCACTGCCCCGTGCCCCCGCCCCCCGGCCCCGGGCCCCCGGCCCTTACCACACTCCAGGCCGGGTTTGGCTGGGAGCCGGGCTGGTCCACGGCCCACGCGGAGGGGGCTGGGAGCCCAGACAAAGGCCCAGTCGGCGAGGCGGCAGGCTCTGGCGAGCCTCGTCCGCGGTCCGGGGGCGGGGCCAGGGCTCTGGGCGGGTCCGCCTTTGCGGGGGCGGGGCGGGAGGGGCGGGGGCAGCGGGGAGCGGGCCGCTCGGTCCCGAGGACTCCGCTGGCTAGCGATCGGGCGGCTGCGGGCGGCGCCGAGAGAGCGAGCGAGCAAGGGAGCGGCGCGGGCCGGGCCATGGGGCAGCAGGCAGCGAGCGCGCTGTTACTGGCGCTGCTGCTGCACGAGCGGCTGCTCGCGGTGAGTGTGCAGATAAGAGAGGCCGGGGGCTCTACAACCCCTCCGGCCGAGCCTGCCAACTTGGTTGGAGCACCCGAGGCTGCGCGGCCAGGACTAGCTAAGAGCTGTGGCGCCCGCCGGGGACCCCGAACCCGCACAGGCCCACGCCACCCTGCGGCTTGGGGCTGCCCTGTAGGGGACCCAGCATGGGGCCGGGGGCGGGGCTGGCCCGCGTGGGAGCCCGTGGGTCCCTTGGCCACGTTGTCTGGTCTCGGAGTCGCGCTGGGCATGGTCCGGCCTACCATTCCTGGGGATCAGGAGGAGAAACTTTCAGCAGAGTGGGAACTTGGCAGGACGAGGTGTCCTTTTCTGCGACAATTTCAGCGGTGATGGGGAACGTAGGAGCCCTGGTTAGAACTTTTCTATGCCGTCTCTCCCTTTGGGAGCTTGTACCCAGGCAGGCACAAGTAAAGAACTTTTGGGACAGAACTGAGGAAAAAAGCTTTTATGAACACCCACGGACCCTGGAGTCATACAGGCCAGGAGTTGAATCAATCCCTGCCTTTACTAAGTAACTGTGACCTCAGGCAAGCTAGTTAAACTCTCTGCGGCCGCCCCACGTGTGTAAAGGGAACTCAAAATGCATGGCGTCAAAATGCATAGCCCCAGGGCGCTTGGCAGACAAGGTGGAATGAACTGCACAGTGCAGAGTGCCTGTTCTGCTGTGGACACTCGGTGGGCACTGGGAGGATCTGAGATTCCTCAGCTTTTCTCTTCTGGGGTTTCCCAGGGGTCTGCCCCTGTAGCACAGCGCCCTACTCTGAGCTTATGTGAGACTAGGGGACAGGAGGGAGAATTCCTGGGGTCAGAACCCTGAAGTTTAGAAGGCACTTGGCCAGGAGAGGCCCTGGGGACTTCAGTGAACTCAGGAGGCCTAGGAGGGTGGGCAGGGAACTGGTGACAGATGTGGGTGGGGGCACATCTGGAGAGCTGGGCTTGTCTTGGTGAGCCACAGAGCTGCCCCCACCCTCTCCGAGGTGTTCTACTCCTAGGCAGTCTCCATCCCTGCTCCTCCCTTGCCCTGCAGAGCCAGATTTTCTAATCTGGCCCGTGTTTACCCAGTGACTGACTGACTCCTGTCCTCACCTTGCCGGCTTTCTCTCACTCTTGCCTTCCCGAGTCACTTGTTAACCACCCCACTAAGACCTGACCCATCAAATACTCTTGCCCCACCCACCTAGCACCTTTCCTCCCCTACACTCTGGTGGGCAACCTCCTTCCTCCCTTGTTTCAGCCTTTCTCCCCAGCAGGGCCACCGAGTTTTGACCCCAACTTGCAGCTCCCAATGCTGACTTTACTTTTACTTTTACTTTTCCCAAGGCACCAACCTATTGCATGGGATGGCTTCAGCTCTCAACAGTCTTTCCTGACTTTGCCCAGCTCTGCCCCTGGCCAAGGGCTTTTCCATGCCTGGGTTGTACAATGGCAAGAGCAATGGGTGGAGTTATTTGCTGTGTGAGGGAGGAATTTCCACAGAAATTCATTCACTTGTTCATTCAACAGATCATTAGTGAGCAACATTCCATGACATTCACTGAGAGTGCAGGGGTCCATTCATTGGGAAGGTCTTTGCCAAGCAACTATTATGTTCCAGGGCACCTGGCATGGTGCTGGGGGCCAAGGTGGTTCAGGGGAGCGGGGACAGGCCTGTCTGTGCTTGCCCAGAATTCACAGCTGCTGGACCATAATTTGGGATTATAGAGCCCCCTCAGCAACCACAGCGAGGTCTTCACTGTCCCACCCAGGCTGATGGTGGTGGGTTGGAAAGGGCTTGGGCCTTGCAGTCTTACAGACCCAAGTTCAAGTCCCAGCCTTGCCATTTCTAGCTGTGTGATCTGGGGCAGGCTTCTCTCTCTCTCTCTGAGCCATGGTTTTCACAGCTATAAAATGGGGGTGAGATGTTTGCTGTGCCTCTCAAATAGGATCAGTTCCTACTGCGGTGCCCCAGCAAGCTTGGGGCTTCATCTCTTCTGGCCTTCAGAAGCCAGTGGCGAGTGGAGGAGGGTAGGACACAAGCAGGGAGGGAGAGGCCTTGGGAGGGAGAGGCCTTAGGGAGACCTCACTGGGGGCAGGAGACCAGGACCACAGGGAGCCACGCTCTGTGATTAAGTGTGGGAGTAATTTTAGCTCTTAGGAGGTGGGGAGGTTGGCCAGTGGGGGCTGGGTCTGGGTGCCTCAGCTTTCTGACCCCTTTTCTTCCTGTTGGGGCCTTAGCCCTTCTTGTCTTGGGGCCAGCTCTGTCGGATACAGGCGTCTTGAGGGGGCCTCAGTGTTGGTGATTAAGGTGTTTTCCAGGGCTGAGGGAAGTCACTGTGATACCTGTTTCCTGCCTCAGCTGGATTTCCTCACTGGCTGGGAAGGCTGCTGGCGGGAACTGGAGCAGCCTCCCCTTCCTGGCGTTACCTCACCCTCCCCTCCATGGAGCTGGCTACTCTGCTTCCACTCTACCCCCCTTGGGGTGAGTGTGTGCTGGGATTCCTGAGGGAGGGAGGAAGGAAAAGGGGCTGTGGGTCCATCTGCAGAGGGTCGAAGTCTGAAAGGGTCAGAGATGGACCCCCCCATTCCTTAGGCCCAGGTACCCCTGTCTAGGGAGTCATGGCTCCCTCCTGGCTTGGCCTGGGCCTGTTCTCAGGCTGAGCTCAGGCAAGTTAGGATCTGTGGGTCTGAGGCCCTGCCCCGGAGATGGTGGAAGGAAGGTGGCAGGAGGTGACTGGGTTCGGAGCCTGGAAGATATGTGAGGACAGTAGTGGGGAGGGAGTTTTGGGGGTACTAGGCCAGACGATGACAACATCGTGTGAATGGTTCACATTTCCCAGTGCCCACTGTCTGCCAGGTGCTGCATTCCTCAATGAATCCTCTCATTAGCCTGGTTGTTGCCCTGTCCCCATGATGCTCAGAATCAGATGCCAGTCCCTGACTTAACATAATCCACTGGGCCCTACAAGATCTGGCCTCCTGCCAACCTGCCCCTCTTGAGTATGCCTCCAGCTACACCAGTCTTTGTTTCTTGAACATGCCAAATACTCTCTAAGTGTAGGGCCTCTGTATCTGCTGTTCCTTCTACCTGGAATGCTTGTCCCTGTACCATCCATCTGACCCTCTGCCTTCCCTCATCCAGGTCCTGACCACTCTGCACATCGTCTCTGCTTCCTTGTACTGCTTTATTTTTCTTCTTGTCACCATCTGTCATGTATTTCTTTACATCTTTATCCTCCATGACAATAGGACCCTATCTGTTTTTGTTCACTGCTTTAGCACCTGACCAATAGTACCTGACCATGGATCCTCCATGACAGTAGGACCCTATCTGTTTTTGTTCACTGCTTTAGCACCTGACCAATAGCACCTGACCAATAGTAAGTGCTAGTAAGTGTATTTGTTGAATGTTAAGCTATAGCTTGGCTGGGCATAGTGGCTCGCACCTGCAGTCTCAGCACTTTGGGAAGTGGGAGGATCACTTGAGGCCAGGAGTTTGAGACCAGCCTGAGCAACATAGTTGAGACCCATCTCTACAAAAAAATTAAGAAATTAGGTGGGTGTGGTGGTATGCATCGGTAGTCTCAGCTACTCAGGAGGCCAAGGCAGGAGGATTGCTTGAACCCAGGTGTTTGAGGCTCCCAAACCTCGAGCTATGATGATGCTACTACACTCCAGACTGGGCAGCAGAGACCCCATCTCAAACATTTAAAAAGCTACAGCTACTAATGTGGTCCCCATTCTCTAAGCAGAGGAAATTGAGGCACAGACAGGTTACATAACTTGCCCCATGGCTTACATGCCCATATACTTCGTGATTCCCCTTGAGCCAAGTTTTGAAGCCAGAGAAGGTTCTTGTAGCCACTTTACCTGCTGTCCCTCTCCTTATAGTAGGCAGTCAGTAGATACTGATGAAACTCGTCACTGATATTGGTTAGAATAAGAACTCTGGTCCCAGGCAGCACAGGGGCTACCTCAGGTGAAGAATTTCAGAGTTAGAGATGCTCAGGATGGATGTGCCTCACTGTCTGTGGGGCCCCCTGGGGAGGCCTGCACTGGTGGGAGCCTAGGAACTAACTCTTAAGTTCTGTAGGTTTATTAGTTAATTTCCTCATCAGATATTAGTAGGTTTATTAGTTAATTAATTTCCTCATCAGATATTCTGTGAGACTATACAGAAAATTGAGTTAATCCAGGGGCTATAAGGCCTGAGTGAGCCAGGCCAGGCCCTGACCTGTGGGGATGTGACATGGTCTCTGCCCCTGCCACGATGCCAGTCACCTTGTGTGGAGCCCACACTTGTTTTCTGGGCTGCTCTCTAGAGGCTCAAGGTTTGGGGGAGTCTGCAAAGGCTTCAGGGCGCCTGGCCTTGGGGTGAGTACATCAGGAAGGGGGGTAGGCCAAACACATCCTTTTCCAGGATGTAGAGGGATCTTGAGTAATGATTGAGAGACCACTTAGAGGGCAGATATGTGGCTTCTGGGCCTCAGACCCCTAGCCCTGGCCTGCTGCCTTCTCCTCAGTTCAGTCCCAGCTGTGAGGGGTCATGCTGGAGGGGTGAACATGACCTGCTTCCCAGCAGGTTCCCAAGGATCTGTTTGGCCCACCACACCCCTTCCCAGGGCCTACCCTGGCCTTCCCTCCTCTCAGTCCTGCTCCTGCCAGGAAGGGGGAGGCTAGATGATGGTCTGGGCCCTGCTGGAATATTGCCTCAGCTTGGGTCTTGGCTTCTTTGGCTCTGCCACCCCCTCCTGCTCCCAGGGCCTGGCTGTGGTGAGCTGCCCCAGCGCCCAGAGCGGGCTGACTGAAACCCAGAAGTATGTGTGGAACTCGCTTCGTGGGGAGCCGCCAGCCTCACTGCCCGGCCTAGTGGCGTCCGGGCCATGTCAATAGCGGCCTTGAGAAGGGGAGTGGCTCGTGGCTGCCGGGGGTGGCTGGGTCGGAGGCACTGTCATGAAAGCCTTGAGAACAAGGTGGCTCTTTGAAGCCTGGGAATATGGGGCCTTCAAGTCTCAGCTGCCCACAGCACCACCCTGCCTTTCTTTCCACGATGCTCATCTGTACCAGGACTGTAGGGACCTCAGAGCATCTCCAGAGACATCTGCAGCATCCTGAGATATCCTTAGGACCAGCTTCTAGCTCCCTATCAGAGCCCTTCCCTGAGGCATGGGGGAGGGTGCCTTGTTCACAAAGGCTTCCAGTGTGTATTGAATGAATGAATGAACAAATGATGTATGTGATTAAATATTCTATAAACTAAAGTCCTTTGCAAGTATGGATGTTGGACTTAAAATTCATTTATAAAGTACTTATGGAGCATCTTCTATGTGTCTGACTTGGTTCTAGATATTGAGCTTACCACACTATAGCTAGTCCAGGAACGGAGAGGACAGAGAGTGACGAAGGGGGGTAGGGTGGAGTGGTCAGGAAAAGCCTCTGATAAGGTGACATTTGAACTGAAAGAGTGCAGAAGGACGCGAGGGTGTGAGGCCTGCAGAGCTCTAGGAGAAGGGCATTCCAGCAGAGGGCACGGCTAGTGCAAAGGTGGAAGTGTGCTTGGTGTGTTTGCAGAAAGGCCAGGAGGCCGTGTGGCTGGAGCAGTACCAGGAAGAGGGATGATGGCAGACACAGGTGGAAGGTTGAGGTGGGGAGATCTATAGACCTTGGCTTTGCTTCTGTGTGAGATGAGAAGTCATTGAAGGGCCTTGGTGTTCAACAGGATGGCTCTGGTTGCTATGTGGAGAAGAGACTGTGGGGGTCAAGGGCAAAGATGAGGAAGCCATAACCCAGATCAGAGACAGTAGGAGCTTGGACTAGGGTGGTGGAGGTGGGAAGTGGTTGAATCCTGAGTGTATTTTGAAGGTGAACCAGTAGGCTTTGCTTTTGGATGGGGTTTGGGGTGGGACAGAAGAGAGGAGCCCAGGATGACCCACAGTCTTTGGCTTTAGCATCTGGGAAGAGGGAGCTGCCACTGAGGGAGATGGGAAAGCTTCAGCAGGAGCAAGGTTGGGGGAAGGTGATGGAGGGACAGCAGGGTGCAGTGAGTGCCCCATCCCCACCCAGTCTGGGACCTCTGCTTTGGCCCATGGGCTGGGGGTGGTCTTGCTGGTGTTGATTTGTGGAACTACAGACGTGGATCCCTCAGAATCCTACATCCTGAGCTCATGGCTAATAGAGTTGTGTGTTTGTATGGCCTGCCATAGCACCCTGCTAGTTTTTTTTATTTTTAGTAGAGACAAAGGGCTCTCACTCTTACTCAGGGTGGTTTTGAACTCCTGAACTCAAGCAATCCACCCGCCTCAGCCTCCTAGAGTGCTAGGATTACAGGCATGAGCCACACCACATCCAGCCCTATTCACTCAAATTTTTAATTTGTTCTTCTCCTATCTGCCTAGCACCAGTCAAATGGCAATGAACAAAACCGAAGGATGAGGCAGGGGCTCGCTTGAACTTAGGAGTTTGAGGTTGCTGTGAGCTAGGCCGATGCCACTGCACTCTAGCTTGGGGCAACAAAGTAAGACTATCTCAAAGAGAAATTTTTTTTTTTTTTTTTTTTTTTTTTTTGTAGAGACAGAGTCTCATTTTATCACCCTTGGTAGAGTGCTATGGTATCACACAGCTCACAGCAACCTCCAGTTCCTGGGCTTAGGCAATTCTCTTGCCTCAGCCTCCCAAGTAGCTGGGACTACAGGCACCCGCCACAACACCCGGTTAGAGAATTTTTTTTTGAGTGAATAAATCAGTAGCCTTGAGGAAGACAACAAGGCCTAGAAGACACAGCCTCCTTGCTCAGGATTGGGAAGGGGCATCTTCAGCCCGTGGACTCAGGGAGGCTACCTTCCCAGCCATGCTGTCCACTGATGCCCAGAAGATGTGAGACAAGCCCGTGCCCACTCTGCCATCTTTCACTTGTCATGACTCAGGGCCCTTTCCCCTGGGCACTGGGGTTGAGGAAAAGGTGTGGGCTCAGAAGGCCCTGCCTTCAAGTCTTGGCTCAGCCCTGACTGGCTGTGTGACCTTGGGCAAGTTGCTTCACCTCTCTGAACCTCAGGTCAACCATGAAATGGGCATCATGATGCCTATTTCCTGGTGGTTGGTTACGAAGTGATCAGGTGGATGTGCCTGGCTCAATGCTTGGAATGTGGTAAGTGTTTGACAATCAGTGATTGGCCTATTAGTCTCATTCCTTCTGGGGGAAGGCTAGAGTGGTATTTGAGGCAATGTTTAAGGGTCCAGCATAGCACACCTTCACTGTGTCCCAGGCCCTGCCCCAGGTTTGTTGAGTGAATGGCTATGTGAAGGGCTCATCCAGTTCCCTCGCCTCTTTTTTGCAGTCTCAGAGCCCCGGATATAACTGCCTCTGATCTGTCACTGCCCCTCCTTCCACACTGAGGCCACAGCTGTAGGACACAGTCCACCCTTCCACCCTGATTGCTCCTTCCTGGAGGGGGAAGGAGGGAAACACACCCCAGGGTGTGGCCTGGGAAAGGCTAGAGCCTCTGGATGCATTGTCCCCTTCCCAGATGTGTACAGTTGGTAGGCTCTGAGCAACAGGAGGTGTAGCCAAGTGGCTCCCATGGGTACAGAAAGGATGTTCATGCATCTTGTGAGGGTAGTAGCAGAGGGGGGCCATACTGGGACCCCATCACATCCCCATCCTCTCTAGGCCTACACTGGAGGAGGCAGGACCTTGCTCAGGGAGTGCCCACAAACCTGTGGCTAGGCCTTATTTGGCAGGGTTGGTGGGGCTGTGGGGCTCTGAATCTGGCACCATGGACTCTCAGACAACAACAGGACAGAGGAGAAAGACAGACACACACAAGAGCCTGGCCATCTTACCCCACCTCCACCCTACACCTTGGGCAGACACATCCCTCCTCCCCACCAGGGCAGGTCACATCCAGGTGTTTTATTTTTTAACATTTGGCCTCTTTCCCTATCTTCTGCAGTGCCAATTAGAGGGGAGAGGAGGCAAGGCAGCTTGGGGCTGGGCAGGGGGAGGACTTTGGAGGTGGCCTCGGGTGACCCCACAGATGTTTCTTCTCTGGTGGGGCTGGGAATTCCCAGCTGCGTCTGGCCCACTCCAGCCCACCTCCAGGTCCCTGCCTCCAGCTCTCCCCTCCCTGTCTGCCCATGGCTGTCCCCCAAGGAACCAGCTCTGGCCCCCACTCCCGGCCCTGGCCTCCCCTCCTCACCCTGGCTGACTCACTCCTCTCCTTGTTTGGCGTCTCCAGTTTTCAAATAGCTGGGAACTGGGATCATACCTCTTCTTGGATCCTATGCTGAGCTGGATGGATTGAAAATGTGGCCTCATAAATCCCAGCTCCAGTGACCTCTGTCACTTTAACAGCTCTTTTCTCTTTATTGCCTTTTACCTTCCTGTGACCCTCCGGCCAGGGGAACAGAGAACTAGGAGTTTCCTGGGGACAGGTCAGTTTCTCCTCTGCCCTGGGACCTGCAGGGTCTCCTCCCCAGGGGTCTCAGTCACATAGGTCACCATCCAGTGCTCAGTGAGTGCTCATACCTTCCTTTGATTAAAACCACCACCCTCCCTTGACCAGGTCTCACACTGGGCTCTTTCTGGGTGTTGTTTTATAATCCCGACAAGCAGCCTTCCGAGGTTGGCATTATGATCTGTATTTTGTAGAGGGGGAAACTGAGGCACAAAGGGGGAATGCCTGGCCTGTTATCCAGTATGTGGCACAGCTGGGAGTGAAGCCCAGCTTGTCTTTTTCTCAGTGGGTCCGGCCTGTTGGATCTAGAGAGAGGACAGTCTAGAAGGGTTGACATAGTTGGGACAGGCTGCGTGGGGTGCTTGAGTCTGGGCTGGCCTTGGCACAGCGTTACAGTGAGCTGCATGTCTGTCTCATGGGCTTAGCCAGCTACAGCTTCATAGACTTAGGTGCCTTTTGTTCCTTAATATTCCCCAGGGAGATAGATTTGGCTCCCCTGGAACCTTGATCCTTCTGTCAGGTCCTGAGCTCCCTGTGGGGTCTATAGGTTTTACTCTGTCCGGAGTTCAGTAAGTTTTTGCTGAGTACTCTGGGCTAGCCCTGGACCCACCTCAGTACTGGGGGCTTCAGTGAAATTCAAGACATACAGAAGCAGGTGGCCCAGCTGGGAGGTATAATCTGCATCCAAGTCCCAAACTTGGAACAGCCTTGTATGGTGGATGATTCAATAATTCATCCATCTATCCATTCATTTATTTGTTCATTCACCTACTGTGGGCCAGACATTGTGCCAGTTTTCTTTGCATTATCGATTCTCCTGTGTAGTTGGGATTATACTTTCATTTCCCAGATGAGCAATAGCTCAGGGAACAGTAACGTGGCCAAGATTACAAAGCTAGGTACAGAGGAAGGTGAGAACTGAATCCAGCATTACCAGCCCTTCTGAAAGAAATTTGAGGCGTGGCCCCTTCCTCCAGAAGTTTTGGATCTTTTGGTGAGGCAGGGCTCATAAGCCTTAAGTATCTAGCACAACTCAAAGTCAGACAACAGCAGATTGTCAGAAGGAAAAGATGTATTTGGTCTGAGTTATCTGGAAAGACTTTCTGAAGGAAGTGAGGTTTAAAGAGCAAGGAGAATTTGCCTGGTGAAGGAGGAAGGCATCATGGAGAGGGTCCAGATGTTGTCCCTGGATTTGCATTGTCTACATTGTTGTTGGGTATGCAAGAGCAGGAAGACCCTTGCCTGCTGCTAGAATCGTTAAAGCTGGGGAAAGAATGAGAGGAAGTCCCCAAGATGGCTGAGATGACATCCATCCCAACCCCCCCTGCCCTGCACCTGACCAGACCAGGAGGCAAGAGGTCAAGGCATAGGCCTCCACTAGGTCACCAGCCAACTACCAACCCTCTTCCCTGGCTTTGATTTTCCTACTCACGAAGTGGAATCCTTGCTGGCTCCTGCCAAGTCAGAGGAAAGAGATTTCCAGTTCTTAGAGAAAATTGCTAGCTTTGCCCAAGATTTTGGTGTGATATTCCATTCTCTTGGGGCCTGGGTAATTAATAGCCACTTTGAGGAGCCCACCATAGTACTAATACTACCTCTTCTTCATTGATGCCACCCGCCCCCAAGTACCAGCTCCTGGACTAGGGAAGCAGATGAAGGAGATTGCTCCCTGCACCTTTGGACCTTGAAGCCTGTCCTGTCATCTCCTGTAGTCCTGGAATCACTCCTGCCCACTCGGCTCACCTCTGTGCTCCTTGGGTACCTTCTGCCAAGCTTACATCCAGGAGCGTGGTAAATGTTGTGTAACAAGTGAGCACTAAACTACGAGTCACAAGATTCCTATGCTCCGTGTGTGCAGGGCAAGTCTTTGAACTTCCCTGAGCCTCATTTTCCCCCTCTGCAAAATGGGACCATTTACTCTTTCATTCATTCAGTAAGCATTTAGGGAGTGCTAACTCTCTGTCAGGTCCTATATTAGGTCTGAACACCAGCCATGGGCTGAAGGAGCTCTCAGACTCATAGGGAAGACAGGCTGGTGGTAGACTAGTTAATAGGGGGGTAGTGAAAAGAGAGGCCACAAAACTTCCAGGAGTTCTTTTAGGACCTGGGGATCCAGCTGTGCTGGCTGGGACAGGGGACACCCACAAAAGTGAAGACAAAAGCCTCAGATGAGCTCATGGATACAAAAAATAGCAAGGGCTATTTATACCAAGTCTGATTCTTTTAATTTAGGAGAAATGGAAGCTGTCCACAGAGCTCAGGTGTGGGGTTCTGCAGCGTGGGGTGAGTTTAATAAGGGGAGAAGTCCCAAAGCCCCCTCTTTCATTCTCGCCCCTGTCCTCTCTCTCCCCACATCCTGGGGTGGGGAGGAAGGGGACAGGCAGAGATCAGCTCAAGCCTGGATTTGACTGGAGGAAGTGGGAGGAAGGGGTTAAGTCAGCCTCGTTTCCACCTTCCAGGTTGGGGCCAGGGAGGGGGCACAGGGATGGCTAAGGCAGGAATGTGAGATAAGATCAAAGCTCTCTGCGGCCTGGGCCTCAACCTGGGTTTCACCTGAGCAATTGAAGGGAATTCCCTAAGCCCTGGAGGACTGTGGCCTCCTAGGGAGAAGGGTTTAGGTCCCACCTTCCTCTGTTCAACATTCCAAAGAGGCCCCACCTCACATTGGCTTCAGCTACTCCCTCTTACTGCCCCCCTCAACCTCCAAGGAGGCCCACCTCTTGTCCTGACTGTTGCTAAAAGCCCCAGGGGCCACTTGTTTACCTTTCTCCTGCCCCTTCCCCAGCCCTCTGGCTGCTGCGGTTTCTGAGCACAGGACAGTTAAGGTCTCTGAAAGACCAGGCCTCTGGCTGGGGAAGAGGAAGGGCTTCAGACAGCCCAGAGGCCCCTTGACATGGCTGTTAGCCATCCTTCCCCCCTCCACCCATCAGTTAATTCTGCTCCATTTAATTCTGCAGGTTGAACTTTGGGACAGTGTCATGGATAGGAGGTACAGGCCTGAGTCCTGTCCTAGCTCCATGACTTATTCCTGTGTGACCCTGGGCTAGTACATTAACCTCTCTGAGCCTCAAGTAGAAATGGTGATATTCTGCAGGGTTTGGATGAAGATTAGAGGTTGTACAAATTGCCTAAGCCAGTTGATAAATAACAGGAACTATTGTGATTTTCTTTTTCCCCTTTCATGATTGCCCTCGTACCTGGTCTTAGGTACCCCGGGGCCTCGGTTTTGTTGTGCCTTGCTCCTGTTTTGAGAAGTCCCTAGGCTCCCAGTCATCATCCTGTCCGAAACCCTTCATGTATGGGGTCTTCATCTGCCAGCCCAGCTGCCTAGTGATAGGCGGAGCCTTCCTGGGCAACCTGAGTCCAGGCTACCCCTCTCTACTACCACAGGCCTCACCAGCCCAGCTGGCTAGAAAAGTACCCCAAGGATGCACCAAGGAGGGAGGAGCTGGCCCTGGGAGTGTCGCAGCCTGAACTCCTGCCTCATTCTCCATCCTGGTACTGCCCTGGTTAATGATTACACTGGGTAAGCAGGGAAAGGGGCCTGCCCACCCAGCCCCCTAACCACTGGTTGCACCTGAGGTTTGTCAGCAGCCTGGGAGTTTCCTTTCTGAATGTGGCAGCCCAGCTCTGGAGAATATGGGATTGGGGAGTGGGGGCTTGGAGTCAGATCATAACAGGTAGCTTGTGCACATGGGTCCTGGGGACAGATTTAGGGCCTTAGGGTCTAGCTGAAATGTGGACTATGGCATAATAATAGGCCCCTGTAGTTTGGTGGCAGGAGAGCCACCCTTCTTGCTCAAAAACCCATGCCCTCCTCCTCCCCTGGGCTGAGACACTGCAAAAGAGTCCCAGGTGGAAGGTAGCATGATGATTAGGGCCTTGGGGACAGCTGGGCTTAGCTTCCAATCCCAGAGTTGCTGGTTCCGCGCTGTATGAACTTGGGCAAGTCACTTCACCTTTCTGAGCACTGGCTTTCTTATCTGAAGGAAGGGAATGCTAATCTCTACTTTGTAGGCATCACTGAGGCAAGATGTGGGAAATATTCAGCTCATAATTAATACCTGAAGAATGATGGCAATTATTACATTACTGTTGTGATTTTTGTTACTGGGAGAAGGAGTAAATTGAATCCTGGTTTTGGGTAACCAGGGCAACAATGACCCACAGGGATGATCTGGGGATTTTGAGTGGGGAGGAGGGGGCATAGGGATGTCCCAGGGACAAGGACGAAGAGAACAGGGCCTTGAGGGATCTCAGTCCCCCCAGCCTGGGTTCTCCTTGGGCTGGGTCCTAAGGCTGGTGCGGGCCAAGAGTGGGGGAGGAGAGAGAACTGTTTATTTCGATAACATTAGGGCATTTTCCCCTCCTGGCAGCTGCTATTTTGAGAACCCCGGAGAGCAGGGTCTATGGTTAAATTAGGTAATGTTGCTTTAGAAGGAATGTGTGAAGCAGTCAGGCTGAGGCTGCAGCGAGAGGACAGTTGATTCACTCCATATAAAATTAAACTGCAACTTGAAAAAGAGTAGCTTGGGTCACTTTATAAGGCGATGGAGGGGGAGGCTGCTGGAAGCTGCTGCAGGAGGAGTGGAGGTGATGGCCCAAGGCCTCTTTCTGGGGAGCCTGGGCTTGTGGCCAGAGGCCTGGCTGACCCAGCAAGGAGCCAGTGATGTGTTGGGGCTGAGGGGCAGGGCTGGTGTGTCCTCGGCTCCTGCTGCTCAAGGCGGGAGGGGCTTGGGGTGGCGTGATGCACGAGAAGGATGGATGGGCAGACTTGGCCTTGACTCCTGCTACTGCCTCTTTTGAGTCTTCTATGCTTGGGCAAGCCTCTCAGGGTCACTGGACCTCAGTATCTTTAGCAATGAAAGAACAGTTCCCACCCCTAAGGCAGTTTCTTACAGATTAAATCGCAGGAAGAGAATGTATAGCTGGCTTTGGTGGAGGGCCTACTGTGTGCAAGATGCTTTCTAACCACTCTTAGGTCCTTGCAACTTCAAGAATAGAGGCCTGGGCTTCACCTGAGAGCTCATCAGAAATGCAGAGTCTCAGGCCCCTCCCAGACTTCCTGAATCAGAAGCTGCCCACTGACAGGATCCCCAGGTGATCTGTGTGAACATCAGAGTCAGAGAAGAGTTGCATATGTAGGAATTATCGTTATCCTCATCTGACCACTGTGGAAACAGGCCCCGAGAAGTGACCAACCTGGAAACTCTGACAGTGTTCACACTCCTCCCAAATTCCTCCCCTTCCTGGGTAGGGGCTGGGGTTAGAGGAACTAACCAGGTCAAAGCCCCTGGTAGCACAGGGAGAAGAGCAAAAGGAGTTTTATCTGCCTTTGAGACTTAATCAGACTCATTTCTCTCCATTCACCCGTGGGCCCAGGATAGCTAGACTAAAGGTCATCTCTCCAGGGTCATTCCATATTGCTGGGCCTTGGAGAAAGATGAAGGCCAGAAAGAGGTCCTGCACTGAGTGACCGTGCCTCATAGGTCAGGTAGAGGAGGAGCCCAGTGGGGAGTGGAGTTTGAGAGGGGCTGCCCTTGGCTTAGTTAGGGTTCCCTCCTCCTCCCCTGACCCATTACTGGTATGTTTAGGACTAAGTCAACGTAACAGCAAATATTTGAGTAGCACCTGCTGTGTGCCCAGCCCTGGAGAAGTATCCCAAATCTCCCTTCATTCTGTAGACCCTTTGTTATACAGGAAAAAAATCCTCAAGAAACTGCTAATACAATTTATTTAGCACTTAGCATGTGCAACAAACTATGCTAAGCTCTTGACTTGCATTATCTCTCTTATTTTTTTAATTAAAAATCCTTTTTTAAATATTAGAGATGAGATTTCCCTGTATCACCCTGGCTGGTCTCAAACTCTTGGCCTCAGGTGATGCTTCTGCCTCAGAACCAGAGTAACTAGGGCTACAGGTGCATGCTACTGTGCTCAGCTTGCATTCTCTCTTTATGTTTTTTGAGACAGAGTAGAGTTCGTGGCGTCACAGCTCACAGCAACCTCAAACTCTTGGGCTCAAGTGATTCTTTTATCTCAGCCTCCCAAGGAGCTGGGACTACAGGTGCCTGCCACAATGCCTGGCTATTTTTTTTGTTGCAGTTGTCATGGTTATTTTAGCTGGCCCGGGTCAAGTTCAAACCCAACATACTCAGTGTATGTGGCCAACACCCTACCCACTGAGCTATGGCCACCGCCCGCATTATCTCTTTTGTCTATTCAATTTTACCATCAATTTCCTCTTCTATAAAATGGGGATAGTAATAATCATTGGAATAATGATATGGTGTTATAAAGATATCTTAATATTTTTCAAGTGTCTGGCACGTAGTGTGTATTACATGAATATAGTAAGCACAAATAATCTGTCAGCAATGTGAGGGTACCATCATTGCCCTCATTTTTACAGATGTACAAATTGAGGTCCTGAGCAGTGAAGGGACTCCCTTACCAGGATCATGGGACATCGGGGCAGAACCATAAGAAATTGAGTCCCCAAACTTGTAAGCCAATATTATAATTCAGTTCAGTTTAGTAAATAGTGTATTTATTATTCCCTAACTGCTGGGCATTGGGAAGTATCTAAACATTTAAAAATTATATATATGTATGTATACATGATGGAAAAAAACCCAACCTGGTCTCTGTCACGTAAGAGGTTTGGTTCCACCAAGAGAGTAGAAAAGTTGACTTAAGTAATTATAATTAAAACTGCATCACTGATACCTAAGGTAGAAATGAAGTCCTGTGAATGTGGGAGTGGGAAAGGATGCTTTTGTGGGTGTCCAAGAAGACTCTGGAGGTGGTAATCAACCTGGGCCTTGAAGGTTGGATGAGTAGATTAGATCAGGAGGGTTAGGAACAGCATCCTAGGAAGAGGGAACAGCATGAATGAAGGCCCAGAGGCAGGCATATGTGTCCTATGTTCCCTGAGTGGGCATTGTCCAATTCTTAGAAGTCCAGGAGGGGTTGGGCTGATAAAGCAGGGAAGGCCAAGCCCAGCTTCCTCACCACTGATTTCTACTGTTCTTAAAGACTTGGCTTCTCAGCCAGCTGGGATTATTCCATCGCCATTCTGTCCTTTTTCTTCATATCAGAAAATCAAAGACCTTTATAAATGGCCCATCAAGACTTCTGGTCAGCGTGTGATAACCAGTGTAGCTGACAAAATCCAGGCCAAAGCAAGGAGACGTGTTGTCTTGATTAATAAGGCAACCTTATCACCCACACGAGTACGATTTCCGTTAGTCTTTTCCAGTGCTGACCATAACCCTGGGTGCGGAGCATGAGGAGGGCCCAGGCCTGAGGTTCTGATGTCACCTCTGCAGCTCACCAGCTTCATGGCCCCCGGCAAGCCTCAGTTTGTTCCTTTGATGGAGATATTAATAGCTTTATCTTCAGGTTTTGCTTAAGGATCTATACTGTCCAGTGTGGTAGCCATTAGCCACATGTTGTTATTTAAACATGACATTTAATGAATAAAATTAAATACATTTTAAAATAAAAATTCTGTGGTGGCACTAGCCATATTTCATGTGTTCAGTAGCCACATGTGGTCAGTGGTCACCTTAATTAATGGATGGGACAGGTACAGAACATTTTCATTACAGCAGAAAGTTCTGTTGGATGGTGCTGGTGTATGTAAAGTGCCATGTGTGTGCCCATGAGGAGTTGCTATTGTCATTATTACTGGTCTCTGTCCCAGTCTGTACAATCCTGGGCCATCAGATTGCCCCTCTCACTGTACTGGGATTTTCCTACTTTCTTCTCAGCAGCTAGAGAGAAGTCTCCTCATTCCCTTGTGGCCTCATGCCACCTGTAATGTTAAAAAATCCATGACTTGGCTCCATCCAGCTCCCCTTCCCACCTGCTCCTCTTAGCTTGTCTCTGCTTATCTTCCCGTCAGCTGCTGGCATCTATCATCTCTCTGTCCAGGCTCTGAGATTCCCACTGCCCATTCCCAGTAGGCTGGAGGAGGAAGCCTCCCCTGGAAGTGCCCAGTGTCCAGCTCCCAGTCGAGGTACCGGCTCCCTGGGCCCCTCGGCAGGGCGGAGATGATGGTTTGTTGTGACGGGGGCAGTGGGCAGCCTGCCCGCTCTAACGCGCCCGTATCTGGGCGCCAGGCATGCTGTTTGCACTTGGCTGGGCCTCAGGATCTGGCCGGGTGCCCATGAGGGCTGGCCCGCTTTAGCACCCCTGGTAACAAAGGCTGATCGTGGGCCTCCGCCTGCTCAGGAGCACAGAGAGCCATCCCTGGGCTGGGCTCCGGGGGTGAGGGGGCATGTCTGATACCCAGAGCCTGAGTGCTGAATGGGGATGAGGCTCAGGTAGGCATAGGTGGGATGCAAACTCTGGGGAGGCTAGGGAGAAGGTCACCCTGGGCAGTTCAGGTGGGCAGGGTCGGTACCCTGCATTCATACCTTTCCAAGGAGGAGCTTCAGGTCTCAGATGCCTGAAAAGCTCAAGGTCACCTCCCAGCACCATACTCTCCCCTCCCCTTTCTTGCAGCCTCCTCCTTCATCAGCTGGGAGGGGGAGAAAACAGGCATCACTTGTCCATGAGCCACAAGGACGTCACATTGAGTCCCTCAAGGAGATGCAACTTGTCTGAGGTCATGCTGCCAGTCTATGGAAGAATCCGATCTCTGGGTCCAGCACCTCTGTGCTTTTCTCCCGTTCTGTATCTTCCCTGGACACCTGGCTGAGAAGGAGGTTCAGACAAAAAGTCAGGGCAGTTGCGGGGGTTAGATAACTGGCCTCTTCGCTGTTTCCAGAACATTCTGAGGCTCCTCCTGCCTCCAGGACCTTTACAGCTGCTGTTCCCCATACTGGAATGCCATTCTCTACCCCTGTTCACACCTCTATAAGCGTCACCTTCCCTAGCCAGCCTCCACCCAGCCACTCCCCACCTGCCCCCCTTTCTCTGCTGTATTTTCTTTTTAGCATTCTTACCATTTGACATGTATATTTTGTGGTATGAATTTATGGTCCATCTGGCTCTAACTAGAACGTCAGCCCCATCAGGGGAGAGAGCACTGCACACAGCTCATCGCACCTGCGCCTGCAGCAATGACAATTTTGCCTTCTCTTTCCCCGTACTTCACAATAAGTGGTCCCTTACTACATACTAGGACCTGTGCTAATCAGCTTACAGCTCAGTGCCTTGAATTTCACGGGGTCCCCATCACCCCCATACCTGAGATGAGGGGTAGGAGGGGCTGCATGACTTACACAGAACCACCCAGCTGGCAGCGGGTAGAGGCAGCTTCCAGCTAGGTTAGTCCTACTCTCCTGTGTTGGGTTATGAAGATCAGGGCCTTCACCTAAACTGGGGTTCAGAATCCACATATGATGGGATTGAATGGGATAACTGGATAACTTTCAGTCTTTTGGGGGTCCCCCTTCCAGCCTTCTCTATCCTGGGATTGTCATTTAAGGCCATGGCCAGAATGACAGGTGCCCTTTGGGTGTGGAGACCCAGCAGCCAACCCAAGGCCCCAAGGGTAGGGCAGGGAGCAGAGGGTGGGCCCAAGTCCCTGGCTATCACTAGGCTGTCTGGGGGCAGGTGGACAGGATGTTCCCTCAGGCAGCAGACATTCCTGGTCAGAGGTGACAGGCAGTAGGGAGATTTACCATTTCCGGTAACCCGAATCCCTGAGATGTTGAGTTCTCCCTGCCAAGGACACACACCCCTTGCTTGCCAGCCCCTCCTGCCATTTCCTTGGCTGAGCCTGTCTGTCTGGGGCTTTAGGACAGGCTGGAGGGAGTGGCTCTAGGTCTAGACTGGGAGGTCAGGCCCCAACAAAGACCTAGCCCAATGCCACCCTCATATAGTCCTCATTTGTGTGGCCCCTTGCCCTGGCCTTGGGGAATCCCCTGTCCCCAAGGAAGCAAGGAGATAACTTTGTAGACAGTAGAAGACCCTGTGTTGGGAGCTGGAACGCCTTGGTCCTGGGTCTGCTTCCACCATGGAGTTGCTGGGAGGCCCTTCTTTCTCTGTTCTTAGGGCTGCCATATCCTTACCGTGTGCCCAGTGCTGTTCTAAATCCTTTGAATACACAATCCAGCTTGTCCTTAAAACAGTACTAGGGAAGGTGATTTCTTTTTTCTTTTCTTTCTTTTGTTTTGAGACAGAGTCTCACTTTCTTGCCCCTGCTAGGGTGCCATGGAGTCATAGCTTTCAGCAACCTCAGACTCCTGGACTTAAGCGATTCTCTTGCCTCAGCCTTTCGAGTAGCTGGGACTACAGGTGCCCGCCACAACGCTCACCTATTTTTTAGAGATGGGGTCTTGCTCTTGCTCAGATTGATCTTGAACTCATGAGCTCAAGTGATCCACCGCACCCGGCCTCAAAACAATAGTAGGGATGTGTTGGAGGCACAAAAATAAGGCCCAGAGTGGTACAGTTGCCCCAGCAACCAGAAATATCAGAGATGGGATTTGAATCCAGGTTGTCCAACTCAGGTTGGTTCTCTTAACATCCTTACTCCCTCTCCCTGGAACTTGGTTTCCTCTTCTGATAGGTGAGGCTAGGTGAACCCCAAATACCCCAAGATCCAGAAATGTGTTAGAACCTTTTTTGGGCAGGTCTCTCTTGAGCCTTACCTAGCCTGGCAGAGCTAGTAATTCTCCGCAGGGATTTCTGGAGAGCTCACTGTCCTGGTGTGTGAGCTCTCCGATGGGTGGGGTGGAAGAGAAGAAAGAAGTGACACCTAGGAAGTACAGACACTTAGGTTGTCCTGTTGAATCTTCACAGCGGCCTTGTGAGGTGGTCATTTTTATTTCCATTTTTCAGATGAGGAAACAGAGGCTCAGAGAGATCAAGTGATTTGCCTAGGGACACACAGCCAGGAAGTTGCCGGGCTAGGGTGTCCAGTCTGCCCCAAGTGATGTGGGGTGGCATGTGGCCAATCATATTTCCTAGGATGGTTTTGATTTATTAATAAAATATAATAAATACAGTTGTCTTTCCCCCCAAATTATTAATGTGTCCCAGAAATTTGAATACCCTTGCATCTCAACGACATTTCCCAGGCTTCCTCTGACTCCCAGAAGTAGCCTAGAAATCCTTTGTTCAGCAGCTTCTTGATTTTTGCTTCAGAAAATATGATCAGTCATAATTATGGGTATGTGAGAGTTCAGAGGGGAGAGTGCCGTGTGGGCTGGAGCTGCTGGAAAGGTTTGGCAGGGAGCTAGGAGCAGAGCTGGGCTGGCCAGGAGCTGTAGGGGCTGAAAAGGGCCTGGGGAAGGCCAAGTTCACAACCTTCAGGAAGTCTCCCTGCAGGGCCTGCAACTGGGCCCATGTCCTTGGACAACCATAGGCCTCTTCAGGACCCCACCCACCCAGCCCTGGCTGTCCATCTCCCCATGGGAGTCCCTGGGGCAGGTCAAGATTCAGCTAAGGCATGGTCAGCCTGTGGACCTTTGCTCGAGCCCCTCCACCCCCGCTCAGGCTTCCCAGGGAACCAGGTTAAGGGCTGTGGGGTGGAGCAGTGGAGCCTGGCACCCTGGAGCAGTTGGCAGGAGAGAACTGAGATGATCCCAGCCACCCTGCCCCCTCACATCCCCACACCCCTCCTGCTACAGGGCCCTTGGCCCTGAGGCCCCAGCAGCTGTTAGCAGGGAAGGGTGACAGAGGAGGACCAGAGGTGACTTTCCAGCCCACCTCTTCTCCCCCTGCTTGGGCTGGGCCCAGAACTCTTCCCCAGCTGTTGTCAGCAGCTGTTGAGCTTTGTTCCAGAGCCTGCTCTGGGTACCCTCCCCCTCCCACATCTTCCCACCATCCCTCACAGCTGCTGCCCCTGGGGAGGGGCTGGGGCTGAGGTGGGGAACATGGTCACATCCTTGGGTTCCTTTGATCCTACAATGACCTGAAAAGATAGGAATTAATTGCCCCTATTTTTTATGGAAGAGTTTCAGAGAGGCCGAGTAACTTGCTTGAAGTCACACAGCTAATTTATCAGCTGAAGTCAAGCTTGGTGTTCTCCCAACTGCTTTCTCTAGGGTGTGTCATGCAGGATAATAGAGGCTTCAGGGCTCCTGGGCTGAACTCCCAGGCTGGCCATTAGTAGCAGTTCTGGCACCTCAGGCAACCTCTTTGGCCTCTGGGACTGGAACTCCCATTTTCTTGCTTGTAAAATATGGTAATGATAGTACCTATCTCTTGGGATTGTTGAGAAAATTAAATGAGATCAAGGTCAAGTAGTTAGCATGAGGCTTGACGTGTTCTCCATGCTCAGAATGAAAGCTGGCAGTATCAGCAAGGAGTGTTAGCCACCTGTGTGCCCAGACTCTGGGTGGTTCCAAGGGGGCTATAGACACATTCCACAAATATTTGTATCCATCAGTAAATATTTGTTTGGCGCCCACTATGTGCCAGGTGCTGGAAAGAGAGCGGTGGTAAGACAGACACAATTGTCTTCCCTGCTTATACTCTACCCCACAGGTGGCTGTTCATATGACTTCATCATCACCGCAGGAGCCTCTGAAGTGTTTTTACACACTGGGATTAATACCCACATTTTGCAGATGAGAAAGCTGGGACCCAGAGAAGACGGATGGAAGAGCAGGGGCCAGGACTCAGCTTTTCTGAGGGTCTTTGGCAGTGCTGCTCAGCATGGGAAGCAGCCCTGTGGGCTTCCTGGAGGAGGAGTCCCTTGTCCTGAATCTCACAGGGCCTGGGGCCTAGAAGGGTAGGTTGAGAACAGTTTGGGACGCAGCCACCACAGTCTGGGGAGCAACAATTTCAGGAAGGTCTTGTAGAGGGCAAGGCCTTTATTCCCTAGGGAGGAGGCCCAGCCAGAGCTTTAAATACCCCATGCAGCCCAGAATAGCCCCCATTGTTTTGGTCTGCAGCTGGGGTACCCATGGAGGAACCAGCACCGCCATGGAGAATCCTGAGGGAGGCTGATTCTGGAGGTGGGGAGCAGGGAGGAAGTCTTCAGGAATTTCCCTATATGGTACAGTGGCATTTCTGCCGCAGGCTTTTCCATTTGGCTCCTGCAGGAAGGCCCGCCTTGTGGGAAGGGTGGAGTAGCAGCCTGGGTTCTGCGTGTGCAACGTGCATGGGGCTGACTGGGAGCCTGGTGGGTGGGGGACTCTCAGGGAGGACTGTGTGCCCCAGTGAAGGTGCCCCTTTGTGCACCAGGGCCTTGTGTGCATTGGCCCGCAGGGCACCCCTGTTGAGAGGCCTAGCTAGAGCCCCTGCCCAGAGCCTCCTGGCACCCTCTCCTGCTCTGGCTATTTTGGGCACTGGCTGTGCTCAGGCTTGGGGAGTGATGGGTAATCCTGGCCAGACCAAGGATGCTGAGGTGACGTTAGTGGGGGCACTCCCTGGAATCTCTGCTCCTGCTTTCAGCCTCAAAGGGTCATGGTCAGTGGACTCTGAGGGGATGCCACCCCACTGACAAGGCAGAGAAGGGTACCAGACAAACCTTGTCCCTTGAGACATTCCCTGCTATTAGTATCAGAAATAGTTGATACTTTGCAGAGGAGACTTCTTTTAAGCAACAGGTTTGGTTTTACTTCCTGGGACATGGAATCTAGGGGCTGGTCAGGTTTCCTTCCCTTTGGCCACTGGAAAGCTCAGGGGCACATGAGTTGTCCCTTTTCCACATCTCTGGGATTGACACGTGCCATCTGTCTGCTTGCTTCACTCCAGGGTCCCTACCTGAGTTCCTCTTAACTCCCTCTGCTGTTATGCGTGCATCTTTGTAAGCTGCTTGAAGTCTTTTTGGAACAGTCTGGGAGGGGAAGTGTAAATAAATGGATAATGATAGTAACACTAACCCTTTGCTGGGCAGTTCCCTACAGCCTGGCTCCTTTATGGCTTATGGGTATGGGTAATTCCCCTCATTATGGCTTATGGCTTATGGGTAATTCCCCTCATTTAGCTCCCTTTATGGATGGGAGAACTTTAGAACACTGGTGTTCCATAGTGTCTGTGTTCTGAAATGTTGAAACCACAAGCAACTTTAGGGATCATCTAAGTTGATAGCTTTGAAACTCACTAAGCAGTGAAACCCCGACCTTCTGTGCCCCCTCTGTAACAGTAATAATCACAGCAAACACTTCCAGAGCATTCACCATGTACTAGTGCTCTTTGCAGCATTTTATATTTTTATTTAATCTTCCAACAGCCCTGTGAGGTAGATACTGTTACTGTGAATGATTATACCCATTTTACAGATGAAGAAATGGAGACACAGAGAGGTGAAATGACTTGCTCATGGCCTCACAACTAACCAGAGACTGAACAGAGGAATATGTGGAAGGTTAGAATATAAAATGGAAGCTCGGCACCTGTGGCTCAAGCGGCTAAGGCACCAGCCACATATACCCGGGTTCGGATCCAGCCCAGGCCTGCCAAGCAACAATGATAGCTGCAACCAAAAAATAGCTGGGCATTGTGGCAGACGCCTATAGTCCCAGCTACTTGGGAGGTGGAGGCAGGAGACTCACTTGAGCCCAGGAGTTGGAGGTTGCTGTGAGCTGTGATGCCACAGCACTCTACCCAGGGCGACAGCTTAAGGCTCTGTCTCAAAAAAAAAAAAAAAAAAAATATATATATATATAAAATGGAAAAAGGTAGATTTGTTTCAATTGAAATAAGTTTAGGGGGAAGGGAGCCCAAATTCTACCTGTCCCCCTCTTCTACTGCACCCCTCTTGAGAGTGTCTCTAAGCCTCCTAGGGATAAATTGGAAACCTATGATATAGGCCTATTATATATATATATATATATATATATATATATATGTGTATATATATATATATATATATATATGTATATATATATATTTTTTCTTTATGAGATAGGGTCTCACTCTGTTGCCTGGGCTAGAGTGCTATGGGGTCATCTACAACCTCAAACTCCGAGGCTTGAACAATCCTCCTGCTTCAGCCTCCCAAGCAGCTGAGGTTATAGACACACTCACTACACCCAGCTTATTTTTCTATTTTTCATAGATATGGGATCTCAGTCTGGTCTTGAATTCTGGCCTCAAGCGACCCTCCTGCCTCAGCCTCCCAAAGTCAGGTGTGAGCACCAAGCCCAGTGTACTTCATCATTAGGCAGAAGCAGAGTCTGAGGCCCAGGAAAGGAAGGAACTTACCCAGGAGAGCAAAGCGAGCCAGGAGCCCTATTCTCAGCTCTTATGGCCCCTGCTGCTGCCTGGAAGTGCCCGAGGCCCACCCCACCACTCCCCGCCTTCCTGGTAGTTTCTCCTCCCAGCCCTGCCACCATGCCTGCGCTAACCCCTGTGGTGTTCTCTGCAATTGGCACTTGGACAAATCTCCCTCCTCTCTGGGCCACAGGTACCTTCAGACCTTCTGGATGGTCCTTGGGGACCAGGAGTGACCAGGTGCTGGGTCATCTTCTTTACCCCCTCTGGCAGGACTCATCACCTGAGAGGGCAGGCTGAGGGTCAGGGAGGGAATGGGCAGCTCACCTGCCAGCTGGCCTGCTTTCCTCCATCAGCATTTCATTCCCTGGGGCCTGTGGCTTTGCTGTGTTCAAGCACCCCCTTTTTTAAACCCCTAGGTTGAGGGACGTCCCATCTTACATCTGAAGCCTTGCTTAAGGCTAGTGGTTAGAACATGTGTTCCACGATGGTTAGAACATGTGTTCCATGATGGTTGGAACATGTGTTCCCAAAGTGTGTTCTGTAGAACCCCTGTCCAATGTGCTTTGCATGAAGAGAAGGTTCCAAGTTAAGCAAGTTTAGGAAACACTAGGTAGTTACACCTCCCCCCAGTCATGTTGTTTGGGACATTTAAGACTTAGGGAACCAACTCCATTTTGTTTAGCCAGCCTTTCCCAAAGGTGTTTGTTAGTGGGACTCTACCCACTGCCTGTTCCTGTCCCAGAGTTTCTGTGCCCTGGAATGGACATCAGTCATGAAGACAGGGGACAGGGGTGCTTCTAAAGGGAGGTCCACAGGCCTATCTTAGCCATAGGCTTGGCTCAGCCTGCCCCCTCCTCCCCTTCCAGGATGCAGATGAGAAAGGCCCTGGGGAGCAGGGGGAGCCAGCAGCTGCCTATTTCTTCCTGCCAGGGATGGCCACAGGAGCGAGTGCTGGTTGGAGTCACTGAGGCCTGGCTGCCTGGCTACAATTGCGCAAAGCCTGGCCCCTCTTGCCTCTGAGGCCCCCACTTACTTCCTGGGATGCTCCCCAGTGACTTGGGGCTGCCCAACAGGAAAACCCCAGGCATCAGCAGCCAAAGAGCTGGCAGCGGGAGGTTGAGGTAGCACAGAGATCCTTCCAAGTGTGGGAATTAGGGTCTCTGGTTCAAGTGCTAGTTCTTCCAGCTCTGTGACTATGGGCGAGTCAGCTCTCTGAGCCTCAGTCTTCTCACTGTAAACCTCATTTGCTAAGTAATTTAACAAATATTGTTGAACGTCTGCTACATGCCAAGTGCTGAGGAAGCAGCAATGAGCAAAATAGACGAACCCTGGCTTCATGGAATTTACCTCCTGGTGGGGGAGGGGACAAATGCTGAACAGATAAACATGTGAATATAGAGTTAATTGTTAGGGGCTGAGCACCAGCCGATCCCATAATCCCTCTGGGAGGCCAAGGTCTGGTGGATTGCTTGAGCTCAGGAGTTTGAGACCAGACTGAGCAAGAGTGAGATCGTCTGTATTACGTCTGTGGCTCAAAGAAATAGGGCCCCAGCCCCATATACCGGAGGTGGCGGGTTCAAACCTGGCCCCAGTCAAAAACTGCAAAAAAAAAAAAAAAATAGAAAAACTGGCTCAGTAACTGTGGTTCAAGCAACTAAGGCACCTACCACATACACCTGAGCTGGCGGGTTCGAATTCAGCCAAACAACAATGACGGCTACAACCAAAAAATAGCTGGGCATTATGGTGGGGGCCTGTAGTCCCAGCTACTTGGGAGGCTGAGATAGGAGAATCGCTTGAGCCCAGGAGTTGGAGGTTGCTGTGAGCTGTGATGCCATAGCGCTCTACCCAGGGAGACAGTGGGGCATGGTGTCTCACTCCTATAATCCCAGCTCTCTGGGAGGCTGTGGTGGGTGGATTGCCTGAGCTCACGAGTTCGAGATCAGCCTGAGCAAGAGCGAGATCCCATCTCTAAAAAATAGCCAGATATTGGCTCGGCGCCTGTGATTCAAGCTGCTAAGGCGCCAGCCACATACACCTGAGCTGGCGAGTCCAGCCTGGGCCCGCCAAACAACAATGATGGCTGCAACCAAAAAAAAAAAAAAAAAGATAGCTGGGCATTTGTGGCAGGTGCCTGTAGTCCCCAGCTACTTGGGAGGCTGAGGCAGGAGACCCGCTTGTGGTTGAGCCCAGGAGTTGGAGGTTGCTGTGAGCTGTGATGCCAGCACTCTACTCAGGGCGACAGCTTGAGGCTCTGTCTCAAAAAAAAAAAAAAAAAAAAAGCCAGGTATTGTGGTAGTCTCCTAAAGTCCCAGCTACTTGGGAGGCTGAAGCAAGAGGATCGCTTTAGCCCAAGAGTTTGAAGTTGCCATGAGCTATGATGACGCCACAGCACTCTAGCAAGGGTGACAGAGACTCTCTCAAAAGAAAAAAAGAATTAAGCACCAGGTAGCAAGATGCAGTGAAGAACAATGGGTGTGTAAGCAGACGCTCCAAGAGATTCTAGACTTAGGGGTTGTCAGGGTGGGTCTCTACAAAGGGGACATTTGAGCAAAAACTGGAGGAAGTGGAGTGAAAATGGACTATCTGGGGCAGGGGACACAGCAAGGGCAATGGCCCTGAGGTGACAGGGACAAGTCATGTTTGAGGACTGTTGAGATGATAAATGTGGCCAGAAGGCGAGGAATGGGGAAAGCTCAATAGCAAAAGAGGCTGGAAAAGGGGTATGAGGTGTAGGGGGGCAGATCACAGAGAACTTGGTGACAGGGACTTCTCACCCTTTGGTGAGTCCACCCGAACAGTTGAGGCAGCAGTCCTTCTGCTGGTTGTGTCTCATTTCAACTGAACTTTATGGAACATTTTCCCCATCCTCCCCTAGGCCTGACACTGCACACGGGGCTTCATTTGTGAAACCCCGTGTGCAGTGACCCAGGAGGGTATGGGCAGGTCCAACCAGGTTGGTATGGCCTTAAAGCCCCATAGAGGTACCAGTGCTCAATAGCAGCAAGGCCACCAGCAGCCAGAGAATCTGAGAAGCCAGCCGGGCACATGAAAGCTGCAGGTGCCCTTGGCAGCAGCAGGGCTTGGCGGATAATGTTCAAACCCCAGGGACCTGCTTGCTGGGCAGCCCAGCCCGGAAGCTGCAGATGCTTGCTTGGGCCACACCTGGTACGCGGGTGGGGCAGGAGCATTTCCTGGTGGCTTCCTGCTTCTTCCTTGGAAGCTGGCAGGCAGCTCATTCAGCTGCCAGGGGAGCCCCATTCTTGGGGTGTCCGTGGGTACTAGAGGAGAGTGCGGGGACTCTGGGGGCACAGAGGGGACTTGGCCTCTGTCTAGAACCCGATCAATAGAACAAGTGAGAGGGCAGCACTTTTAAGTAGAGAAGCCCATTCAAACTGCTCCCTTTGGCCCTCTGCCATGTCACATACGTGTCCCACTGCACCAAACTTCTTCCCATTCCTCAAACGTGCCATGCACTCTCCACCCCTGGGCCTCAGCTTATGCCCTTCCCTCGGCCTGGTGCACACTCTCTTCCCCTTCCACCTTCTTGGGCAAAATCATCTTTCGGGCCCAGCTGTGTTTCTTCTTGGAAACCTCTCTAGCCTCCCACCCAATCTCACTAACAAGAGTGTAAGGGGCAGGTGTGATAAAGAGTTATAAGACATTCCAGACCTGGGATGTTGTCAGAGTGTGTCTCTAAAAGGGGGACGTGTGAGCAAAAACTTGAGGAAGAAGAGTGAATAATCAACTATCTGGAGGCAATCCCTATAGGCAAGGGACTCAGCAAGTGCAAAGGCCCTGAGGTAGCAAGGGGCATGGTGTATTTGAGGACTGTCGAAGTGATAAATGTGGCCAAAGGCAGGGAATGAGGAGCGCTCAGTAGCAAAAAAGGTTGGAAAAGGATTTGTGTATGAGACAGTCTCTGCCACTCATAACTCTCACTGTGTTGTTAGCACATGGTTTGGTGGCCTGTGTGGGACAGGGAGCTCCCATTCCATCTCCTTCACCATTTTATCCCCAGGGCCTAGCGTATAGTAGGTGCTCAATCGGTAAAGGTTGAAGTGACTTGAGTTGAACCATATGGGCAGATCTGATTGACTATCATTTCTTTCTAGATGAGGAAGTTGAGGCCACGTGGCTAGAGGTGGCCTGGAGTCTGGGTTATCTGACAGCACGGCTCCCATGCCTCTTGGGCTTGTGTCTGAGGCTCAGAGGTCAAGTGCTCTCTGAACCTTTGCCTAGCCAGTAGCAGACAGCTTGGGTGCCCACCCCAGCCAAATTATAGGCACCTCCAGGGACACATCCAGTCCCAGGGGAAGGGCTGAGCAGAGGCAGAATTTGCTGGCTATGCCTTTCTCAATACCTCTGGGAAGGAAGCAGAGTGGGGATTTTTTGCTCCCATTTTATAGTTGAGGGAACTGAGACCTAGAGGGATCGCTATGCAAGGGCAGGGGCTTAGAATGGATTCCAGGGCCCACGTGGTCCAGTCCACTCTTTCTCTCAGGATGAAATGTTACAGCCTCGATTTTATTTTATTTTATTTTTTGAGACAGTCTCACTTTGTCACCCTTGGTAGAGTGCCATGACATTGCAGCTCACAGCAACCTCAAACTCTTGGGCTCAAGCTATCCTCTTACCTCAGCCTCCCAAGTAGCTTGGGACTACAGGCACCTGCCACAACACCCGACAGTTTTTTTTTAGAAATGGAGTCTGGTTCGTGCTCAGGCTGGTCTGAAACTCCTGAGCTCAAGCAATCCACCCACTTTGGCCTCCCAGAGTGCTGGGATTACAGGCGTGAGCCACTGTGCTCAGCCCCGCCCAGCCTTGATTTTATTGATGGGAACTGAGGCCTGGAGATAATTCTGACACTTTCAAGCTGTGTGGTCTTGGGCAAGTCTCCTTTTGAACTTTGCTTTCTTTTTCTCTCAGGTGGGTTAGTTTCTACCTCAGGGTTTTGAGGCATGTTCATTCATTCAGTCTGTCTGTAAGTCAGTAGCTGTTTATTAGTACCCACTGTGTTTTCTGTTCTCGAGGTACAGCAGTGATCGAAACAGATCAAAATCAATGCTCTCCTGGTGTGTATGTTCACATAGTTGAGATGACTAGTGTGGACACATGCATGGTGACTTGTGAAAGTTGGCTAGAGGGTATGGCAGTCAGAAGAGAGGGACTCGTTCACATGGAGTGAGTTTGGGGTCAAGCTGGGACTAGAAACTCAAGACCTCAGCTACACCCGTCTCAATACTCCCATAGGGCCCTGTCTGGAGGGTGGTCTTTCCAGGTCCCAGACTTTAGTATGAATGAATTCACAGAGGGCAAGGGTCAAATGTCAGATACAGGGGACTGCTAGCATCTGTGCCGCTGAGCTGACAGGATGCAGGAGCCCAGCAGATGGGGTCCTGGTTTCAAACCGATTCCCATTGCTTTTTCTGTGTGACCTGGAGCAGGTGACTTCACCTCTCTGAGTCTAGTTACCTTGTCTGTAAAAATGGGGGTGCCACCACTATTTACCTCAAGGGGTAGTTGTGGATTTGAGTGACATAAGCCTTGCAAAACCTTAGCTCAGCACGTGGCCTGCAGTGGCACCTACTGAGTGCTGACTGTTCTCCTTACTTGGGAGCCAGTCTCCTGGCTGACTGGCTGGCCAAGTTCCTGCTGCATTGGGGGCCCAAGTGTGAGAAGCTGGCAGGCCTCCCGAGTGGCACGGGCAGTACAGGCATGTCAGAGGAGGCTGCAGCGACCTCCTTTCCGGCCCAGCGCCCCTCTCAGACTACCAGGGGATTAAAGGCCTTTTCGCCTTTGTGTCGGGCTCACCCGCCCCTGGCAGTTTGTACAACAAAGTGCTGCCCCGACAGATTCCTTCCTCTTTGCCGTCTGTTGCCTGTGGTCAGGGCACCAGGCAGCCTGGGGGTGGGGCAGGCACCTTGACCCTCTATGGGGACCTGGATTGTAGCAGAGTAGGAGAAACACTTGTTTTGAGGTAACCTGGGAGCTCATGGCAAAGTAGGAGGGAGATCTTGCCTGGGTTCATGTTCCCCACCCTCTGGAGATTTGGGGCCCATGGGTCATGTTGTCTGCTGGTTTCTCCTGGGGAGGGCCCTGAGACAGTCTGTGCCAGCAGACCAAGGCAGGGATAGGGGAGGCAGGTGGGCAGGCAAGGGCTCGTTTGTCCCCCACCCCCGCACTGTCTCTGGATTTTGATGGGGTGAGCTCACTCCAGGCCCAGATGCCTGGAGCCTTGCCCTGGGCAGCTGCAGCCACCCTGGGGACTCTGTAGCATCAGACCTTCCTGCTCTGCTGTGGGGGTGGTGGGTTCTCAGCCCCAGGCCATGAGGCAGGAGGGGGTGGGCTGGATGCCCGAAGCATGTGAAGAATGTCTCTGGAGAAGCCCAAACCCTGGGTTGGTCCCAGAGTCAGCCTCTAAATACCTTGAGCGATGGGACTGAGCCGTGTTGCCCACCCTAGCCAGGACCCTGCCCACCCAGACAGTTCAGGGCCTGGGCAGCAGGGCCAGACTCCTCCCTTTATCCTAGACCTAGAGGCCACCCAGGCCCGAGCCCACACCCTGACTCCCCATGCATCTACCCCCACCCCTCATGTAGCACATATTGAGCAATTACGATATACGAAGCACTACTCTGAGAGGCTTACCTGCTTGTCCCCATTTATACAGATGACCACCTCTGACCCTCAGTTTCTTCATCCATAAAATGGAAATAATTACAATACAAGCTCACAGTCCCTTAAATGAAACTCTTGGGGTCGGGTGTTTGGAATTCAGATGTTTTCAAGTCTGAGAAGGGTGACATAGAGCATGTGCCAGCTGTGCTGTGATATCCTTGGTGGAGTCGGGGGCCACACTTCATGGTCAAACACATGACTATTGCAGCAGTGAAACATATGACTTTGCCCTGAGTGGAGCGAATGTGCTATCAATGGCTTTATGTCAGTTCAGGACATGGCACCAAATCAGCTTGCTATAAACATTTAGAAAAGAAAAACACTTGGTTTTCACAGCTCTTTGGATTTCCCTGTTGCAGATAAGGAATAGTGTCCCTGTGGCGCCAGCCCTCCCTGGGGCTGCCATGAGGATTAACTGAAATGGTCCCCATGGGGTGTGGGATAGGCCTGGCAGTGGAGAAAGCCCTCAGTGGAGTTGGCCCTTACTGTCATGCCTTCACTGTTGCTGGCATCACCCTACAGCTTTGATTTCAGCAGCCCCAGAAACTCTCATTTATACACGTAACCTTTGCAAGGCCCACAGTCCTCACTTAAAAACCCCTTGGAAAGCCCCAAGTCCTGGACATTCTGTTTTGGTACCTCCCCTGCACCCCAGCCTTCTCTACACTCTGTACCCCCCTCTCATGGTTCGACCGCTTTCCTCCACCTGAAGTCCTTTCAGAACCAGCCTTGGCTCCCTCTGCCTCCTGGCTGGGGCCAAGAGCCTGGGGTGAGAGCTCAGCCTTCATAACTTGTCTCTAAGCACCTTTGCAGTCCTTGGACCTAGAACCCCACTTGCACCCTGGTTCTCGCCAGAAGGGCCTGGACACAGCCCACTTCAGGCAACGGTGCCTCCCAGAAGTCAGTCTCTCTCGTGTCTGGCCCCTTGCCTGTGTTCAGGGAATGCCTGCCCACTGGGAGGCCACTGTGTTCATCCCCACTCCAACCAATTGTTCCCAGTCTTTTAGAATAGCGTTCTGGCCTTGGCCTGAATGAGTCAGCAGCCACCGTTTCCCCCACCAGGAACTGCAGGGTCTGGAAAATCCCCTCTCTGCTTGGCTCCTTCCTTTCTGGCCAGGTCTGTCCCCAGACCTCTTCTCTCCAGTCCTGCCATCTAGCTCCAACGCCTGCCTGAAGTGCTGGTTCCTCTGGGAGGAAGCGGGCTCCTTCACAGCCGGAGACGCACTGGAGGACAGGAAGCTTGGGTTCTATTTCTGCCTCTGACCTTGGAGCTACTAATGGCCCTCCTGGGGACCTGAGGCACACACTGCACAGGTCTGGGCTGCTGCCAGTTTAGGCACCCTGTGGGATCATCTGGGGCCTCATCAGGTTGGGATGGGGACTAGCCAAACCTCGCTTCCTGGTCTTCCTGGTACTGCCCTGTGCTCAGGCCTATGGCCAGTCTGGGGGCTGGCCCCAACCCCTACCTCCTTTCTTGGTGAGCAGAGGGTGGGGAAGGGGGTAGGTGCCAGCCCTCACCTGTGATCTGGGCACCCTCCCCAAGCTTCAGATCCCTCCTCTGAGGAAGGGGCCATGCACACCTTCTCCACCTCAGAGGGTCACTGTCAGTCACCTTAGATAGTAACAAAGTGCATTGTGAGGCTGGGCGTGGTGGGTGGCTCACACCTGTAATCCTAGCACTCTGGGAGGCAAGGCGGGTGGATTGCTTGAGCTCAGGAGTTCAAGGCCCCCCAAAATAGAAAAACTAGCCAGCCACCTGTAGTCCCAGCTGCTTGAGAGGCTGAGGCAAGAAGATCCCTTGGTCCACGAGGTTGAGGGTGCTGTGAGCTATGATGATGCCCTGGCACTCGACCCCAGGGCCACAGAGTGCGAGTATGTCTCCAAAAATAATAAATAAAGTGTAGTGTGGCCAAGAGGCTTTGTGAGAGTGCCTCTTAGTGACCTCAGTTCCTACTCATCCCACACCGTTGGTCACAGAGGTCGGGTAGCACAGTAGTCAGAGCACAGGCATTGGAGCTCAACCACCAGGGCCCACATCCCAGCTCTGCCACGTGCTTGCTTCAAACAGGAAACCTGATTCTCCACTCCATGTTTCCCTCTTTACAGGGGGGCTGTGTAACATTATAACCTGGCTTAGGAGCTTGTTGCATAGTAAGTGCTCAGTAAATGTTAGCTCTTATCATTCCTGAAGAAAATCCTAGATTTTCCAGGTCTGCATCCAGGATCCCTTCTATGGTCATGTCTCAAGCTCCTTTTGGCTTTTCCCGGGAGCCTCTTTCCTGTCTGGCTGCATCTCCCCTCCCATATGTGAAATACAGCTGCTAAACCTTTTGATCTTCAGCTTTTAACAAATGAAGTCTCTGCCCTTGTTGACTCAGTCCTTGCTATGGGCCCAGATCTGATCCTGCATCCTCGGACCCTGGGGTGGGGGTTGCAAGCAAGGGCAGGCTGGCATATGGGAAGGTCCATTTCCTGGGGTTCCTGTGGCGGAGGGGACGTGTGTCCAGGCCCCGATGTGTGTTCTGGATTCTTTCCCTTCACACTGCAGATGTGTGTTCCTGGCATTTTTTCCCATGTTGAATCTCACTTTGCTATTTCCTGTCCGGTCTCAACCACCCCTCCACCCGGCTCCTTCCTCCCTGGGAAAAGCTCTGGGCCTTGCTCATCACAAAGAGATTTCCTTTCCAGACAGCAGTATCTAGGGGTTACCAGGAATCTCGGTCCCCCCATGCACACCCTTCACGGCCTCGGCTACGTGTGGAGGGAGATCATGTGGTAGTGACACAGAAAACCTTCCCCAGATTGGGGGCACCTAAGCCTGTCCCCCCTCTTCTGCCCAGAATCATTGCTCCTGTACCAGCCCCAGCTTCATACTCCCCTGGGGTCAGTCAGGGCCTGCTCCAGACAATGGGAACATACTCCTGCCCAGGGAAGGGGGCAGGGCCCTTGGTAGAGGACTCGTCTTGTGGTTCTTTTTTATTTTTGAGACAGAATCTCACTGTTGCCCTGGTGTTGAGTGCCGTGGCATCATCATACCTCACAGCAACCTTAAACTCTTGGGCTCAGGTGATCTTCTTGCCTCAGCTTCCTAAGTAGCTAGGACTACAGGTACCAGCCACAACACCTGGCTAATTTTTCTATTCTTGATAGAGACAGAGTCTTGTTCTTGCTCAGGCTGGTCTCAAACTCCAGAGCTCAGGTGATCCACCCACCTTGGCCTCCCAGAGTGCTAGGATTACCGGCATGAGCTACTGCACCTGGCTGATCTTGTGCTTGTGGTTCTTTTTTTTTTTTTTTTTTTTTTTTTTGGAGGCAGAGCCTCAAGCTGTCGCCCTGGGTAGAGCGCTATGACATCACAGCTCACAGCTCACAGCAACCTCCAACTCCTGGGCTCAAGCGATTCTCCTGCCTCCGCCTCCCAAGTAGCTGTAACTACAGGTGCCCACCACAAGGCCTCCTGGCTATTTTTTGGTTGCAGCCATTATTGTGGTTTGGCGGGCCCGGGCTGGATTCGAGCCCGCCAGCTCAGATGTGTGTGGCTGGCGCCCTAGCCACTTGAGTCACAGGCGCCGAGCCTGATCTTGTGGTTCTTGGGGTCATTTTCTTGCTTCTACTCAGCTTCCTACATAGCTAGGACTACAGGTACCAGCCATAACACCTGGCTAATTTTTCTATTCTTACTAGAGACAGGGTCTTGTTCTTGCTCAGGCTGGTCTCAAACTCCAGAGCTCAGGTGATCCACCCACCTTGGCCTCCCAGAGTGCTAGGATTACCGGCATTAGCCACCGCACCTGGCTGATCTGTGGTTCTTTACCTGTGTCGGTCAGAATCTCCCGGACATGCTGGGCTAGAACCATCTTGGCTCTGGGAAGGGGCCCAGGAATCTGTATTTCTCATCTACTTTTGGAGGCTCTGAAGCACACTCCTATGTGCAGGCTCCATGGTCCACTGGCTGGCATTCAGGGTGGGGCTGGGCGCTTGTGTAGAGGGAGAGGGTCGGAAGGGGAGTGGGAACAGGAGGTGATATTTGCCCATAGACTGTGGGAGGAAGGGGCATTAGGTCATAGCAGGGAATAAAAAGTGAGCAGTGCAGACCTTACTCAAGTCTTGGTAGCACCACAGATACTCAGATGACCAAATGGTACCCAGCCCTGCCCCCAGGGACCTTCCAGCTTGGAAAGAGGAGTGCACAGATTGTCTGGGGGTGGGTGCTACCACCAAAAGAAGGCATGTTCAGAAAATGACTGGAATGAATAGTTATGACATTTTTGTCCATTCATTCAAGTATTTCTTGAACTCGGGCTGCCAAGAAGGTAGAGAAGAACTGATCACAGTCTCTGCCTTTGGGCGCTTCCATTGGAAATACAGATACTACCAATATGAGCCCGAGAGGGCCCAGAACCCCACCTGGGGTTTGGGGTGACTGTTAGGGGCAAGGAGTCAAGACAAAGATTTTCTTTTTAGTCATCCTTATGGAGGTATAAATATACCCAATAAAATGTGTGCACAGTTCGACAATGAGAGTGAGACGTATAAACCTAGGGAACTGCCAAAGTTTCCCCGGTGCCGCCTTCCCGGTCACCCCCAGCCTACCTCTGATTCCCGGCAACTACTGATCTTTCTGTTACTTTAGGTGAGAGTTTTCTCCCCAAAAGTTTCATATAGGTGGAAGCCCACAGCCTCTTGTGTCTGGCTTCTTGTGGGTTGAGCCATGTTGCCATGCACATCAGCCATGTATTGCTCTTTATTACTGCACAGAGGGGGAGATGTCTGAACTTTGAGGATGGATTGGAGTGAGCCTGATCACCAAAGGGAGGAAGGGCACTCCAGAGCAGGGCCAGCGTGGGAAAAGCCAGAGGCGAGAGGGACATGGAGCGTGTTGGAGCTGGGGGTGGGGAGGGAAGGGGCCTGGCTAGCTTTCCGTTTTTTCCTCCTTTTTAGGCCTTACCACCTTATCTAGCTGGTGAGTTTGGTCTTCTCAGGCAAGACACCTCCCGGCCGGGCGCAGTGGGTCACCCTGTAATCCTAGTACTCTGGAAGGCTGAGATGGGTGGATCTGAGCTCAGGAGTTCATGACCAGCCTGAGCAAGAGTGGGACCCCATCTACTAAAAGTAGAAAAACTAGCCGGGTGTTGGGGTAGGTGCCTGTAGTCCCAGCTACTTGGGGGGCTGAAGCAAGAGGATGATTTGATCCCAAGAGTTTGAAGTTGCTGTGAGCTATGATGTCACAGCATTCTACCCAGATTGATGAGTGAGATTCTATCTCAAAAAAAAAAAAAAAAAACCCCAAAAAGATACTTCCTCCTTGCTAAGTCTAGGTCAAGGTCTGAGGCCCCCAAACCAGGCTGGGTGCATATTCTGTTCATTTACACCTGTGCTTGTGGGCTCAGTTCCCTTGGGCGCTCCTGGCTCTACTTATTAGCCTCTAAGTTACCTGGTAAAATTCCTTTGGAAACATCTCAATCTTGTTTAGGGGGAACAAGGCATTCACTTTCCACAGCTGCACCCGAAAAGGTGGGGGTAGGGTGTAAGGGCTGCTCAAGCCTTTCTGCTCCAGTCTGTGCGTGTAGGGCCCAAGGAGCTCATGTTGGGCTCAGCCTCAGCCTGAGGTCACGTGGAGTTGACACCATGCCTGTCACCACTCAGCCCAGCTGCTGGCCGTGTGGCCACAGCACCAGAGTTAATTCTCCAGCATAGCAGAGGATGTGCCCTGTGGCCTAGAGACACTGAGGCCAGACTGAGGCAGGAAGAAGGTGCCAAATGGCCTGGAAGAGCCGCATGGGAGGCAGCAACTTTTGTCAACTCACCCTCGGTTTCTGTCTGAGTTCCAAACTGTGTGGATTGTGGCTACCTGTGTCCCTCATCTTTTCGGCCCCAGGTCACTCCTTTACCTGCCTGTGTCCCCCAGTCCAATCACTCATGTTGTGGGTGTCCCTTGCTTTCTCCAGGAAAAAAGAGTCATTACTTATCAAAGTAATTTTATTGCTTGCTTTATTTGACGATTCATTAAGAATCTGCAGGGTTGGGCTCTCAGGCGTATAGGGGCTAATAGGACCTGGGGAAACTGAGTTAGAAACAGTGGTTCAAGCCAGGCATGGTGGCTCATGACTGTAATCCTAGTCCTCTGGGAGGTTGGGGCAGGAGGATTGTGGGAGGTCAGGAGTTCCAGGTCAGCCTGAATAAGAGCGAGCCCCGGTCTCTACTAAAAATAGAAAAACTAGCCAGACATTGTGGTGGGCACCTATAGTCCCAGTTACTAGGAAAGCTGAGGCAAGAGGATCACTTGAGTCCAAGAGTTTGAGGTTGCTGTGAGCTGTGATGCCAGAGTACTCTACCCAGGGCAACAAAGTGAGACTCTGTCTCAAACAACAACAACAAACAAGCATTAACAAACCAGTGGTTCAGCCCCAGCTTGGCTCTTAGATAAACTAAGAATAATTTAACTCAGCTTTAGGGTGGGACTTTGGGACCCCCTGGAAGGGCCCTAAGGAACTGGAGAGTATGACTCATTCAGCTCTATCATCTCTGCAGGTGACCCAAGGGCTGAGGGCATACGATGGCTTATCTCTGCCTGAGGACACAGAGCCTGTGGCAGCAGGCCGGATTGGCTGGAGCTATTCTTACACCTCTGATGACGAGGACTTGCTGGCTGATGATGCCTCTGGAGGTGAGGTCCCCGTGCTGGTAGCACAGGGGTGAGGGGTGAGATCAGGAATGGGAATTCAGAGATGGCTCTTCCCACTGATCCCTAAAAGAGACCCCATGAAGTTCACCTGGAATGATCAGGACTGACTGGAAAGGTGGTTGGCAATGCACAGTGCAGGACTGTTAGCCACCCTCTATCCCACCTCCTCCTTGTCCTCACCTGGAGGCCTGACCCAGTCTGACCTGACCTCCCACCCCAGCCATCAGACAGATAATTGATGCCCTGAGGTTTGGGGCCTTGGTCCACACCCTCTCTGATGGAGGTTTCCAACTGACTCTCACAGGCCAACCCTCCCTAGGCATAGGGGAAGAGAGTGACTGTGTTTTCACATCCTTTCCCTGTGTGTGCTAGGGGCCCAGAACAGTGTCTGGCACCCAGTAAGTGCTCAACAAATATTTGTTGTTGCTCAATATATCTCTTTTTTGCTTATAGATGGCCTGGGCAGCGGGGACCTGGGCAGTGGGGACTTCCAAATGGGTAAGTTTCTAAGAGCACCCACAGGTCCCCATCCTGTCCCTGAGCAGGTCTCCCCACCACAGAGGGAGAAGTCCCAGAGCAGGTCTCCCAGCCACAGAGGCTCCACCTCCTAGACGGAGGGTCTTGAGGGCTTCCAGGGCCTGTCCTTGGGCACACTGCAAGGAGAAGGGAGGGTGAGTGACAGCTGTGTGACCTGGTTGGCAGGTCTCTGCAGGGTTGGGCGTGGCCAGTCTTGTACTTGCTGGGGACTGAGAGCCAGCCAGCTACTCAGCTGTTGGGTGGTGCTTCCTGAGAGTCCTCCTTGCGGGAGCAGAGCTGGGGACACCAGAGCAGAGCAGGGGCTCTGTGGACTAGGGCATTCAGGCCAGGTCAGAATGATCCTCACTCTGAACTTGGGAAAGGACCCTGCCTTTGAGTCACTTGCTGGGAAGCCAAGGGTTCCTGGCTTGCAAGGGAAGGAGGTCTGGGCTTTGTGGAGAGAACGGAGTCGGGTCTTTATCACCCATCTGGTACCTAGACTGGTCCAGCACTAGTACAAGGAGTTTGTCCTCCCACCCTGGGATTCTGAGAAGGATCTGTGCTGTGGCAAGGCCCAGCATCTCCAAATGGTTCCCACTCACCTGGGACACTCAGGGCTGAGGATGGAACAGGTACTCAGCTCAGACTGACCACCAGGCAGCCCCATGGTGTCCAGTGCTGCCCAGGCCAGCAAGCCTTGGGCAAGTCTGGCCTGAGCCTCTTTAGGAGTAGGGCCACCTCCCTTTAACTCATGTATCAGGGGCATCCAAATGTCAGAGGGTGGCATCCTAACTGAGCCAGTGCGGACAGGAGGGTCCCCAGGTGACTTGACCTTGACTGTGACCTCCCAGTCCCTGGGCTTGAGCTCTGCCTGAAGCTTTTCCACATGTAGGTCTCTGCAGTGTTTCAGGATATCTGGGAGCTGGGTGGGGACAGGTGTGGGGGTGGCAGGTAGGCCCCATGTGCATTCATGCTATGTCCTAGAATAGCCTATGCTAATGGGTCCCTGGGAGCTGCATCTTGCCAAGCCGGGCCTGCTGCCGAGGCCCCAGTGTGTTCTACCCTGTCCATTCAGAAACATCTACAGCCCCTCCCATGGGCCTGCCCACGGCAGCAGCTCTGCCCACTGCCAACCCACCTGTCCTCCATGAGAAGCATCTGTGAGGGCAAGAGAGGCCAGAGGGGAAAAGGGATAGAGGTTCCTGAGACCAAGACTGCTGCTCTTCCTTGGGAGTGGGCAGGGGTGGGGCCTAGACCCTCCAGGCCCAAACCCTGGCACTGGCCTGGGGCCCTTGGGGCAGGTCTAGGCAGCTGGGCTGAATCACAGCCCAGGAGGAAGCAGTTGTGTCCCCCTGACTCTCAGGGTCACTGGTGCCCAAGTCAGTCTTGCCCGAGGGCGACACCCTCCCTGTGCTGGCAAGCAAGGGCCATGCCACCACGATGGGGCCGTGCCTGGGCCCTGCCCAACTCCAGACCCTAGAATCTAGCCCCTGAGACGCTGAGATGGCCCTTTCCCTCGTGACTATGGCTCCCTGGCTCTTCCCTAGCCCTGCCTGTGTGCTGGCACCCCTCCCTGAGAGCCCTGGCTCTGCTCCCACTTCCAGGGCCCCTTCCCACCTCCCCTCTCCTGATTTCTTTCCATCTTCTAACCTCTCTTTCTGTCCCCCCTCTTCCTGTCTGTCTGTCCTCCTCTGATGCCTGTCTGTATCTCCCCATCCCCGCTCCTCACTGCTTTGGGCTGTCTCTCTTCCTCCCTGTCTCTCTCTGGCCCCCTCTGTCTTTCTCCCTCGACTTTCCATCTCTGCCTGTCTCTCCCTGCCTTTCCCTCTCTCCCCTCTGCCTTTCCCTTCACCTTCGTCTCTACTTTTTCTCTCTTTCTTCCCTGCCCCCTCTCTCTCTGTCTTTGTCACTTTGTTCCTGCCTCTGTCTCTCCGTCTCTCTCTCATTCTCTCCCTCTCCTTGCTGTCTCTGGCCCTCTCACCTCTGTCTCTCTGTCTCCACTCTGCAGGCTCAGGGCCTCCCTTGGGCCACCCTGGCATGGCTGGCATGGTGGTCTTGGAGCCTGATGAAGAGTCTCCTCTCAGTAAGTGACCCAGGCCAGGCCAGGTGGGAGTTTGACGTCTGTTCGACATCCATTTCCCCCCAGTCTTCTCTTCTGGTTCTTCCTTTTCTCTCCTTCTTCCCTGTTCTCTTCTTCCCCAACCTGCACTTAGCTGGAATCACACAGGAGGCTCAGAGGTGCAGCTCTACAGAGCTGGTGGCCAGGCCAGCCCCTGTCCATGCCAGGACACTGCCAGGCCCCATCTGGGCTCATCGATCTAAGCCCAGCAGGCTGGGACTGTGGTGTTCTTCCCCATCTGTGCTGGTGGAGCAGAGATGGGAATAGCAATCCCTCAGGGAACAAGGCCCCAGGTCTGGAGGCAGCTTGTGTCCACCTTGGGAAAGGCTGGTCCTGGCCTATCCCTAGGGCCCTAGATGGACTCAGGGCTGGAGTTTGGGAGCCTGGGCATGGCGTAGTTCTGCTGAGTGGGGATGGACATCTGAAGTTGGTGGGGTAGCCTGCTTCAGGGGTAGCGGTGGCCAGGTGTGCATCCTTCACCCCCACCTTGGATACAGAGCAGCTCTGTGGCCTCCCTGTCCTCCAGCCTCTGGCTCTAAGTATGCTGTCCACATAAGGTCAAGAGGGAGAGGGTTGGCCAGCACAGGCAGCAGTCTCACCTTCTGCCCCAACCCTCAGGCACCAGCCACACAGTGGGAGATAGAGGGTGGCTTGCCCTGACCTGCCCCTGGAGGGGGAAGGGAGTGGGGTCAGGCTGGAAGGCCAGCGCCCTTCCCAGGCCCTAGGAGAAAGGGGCTTTGTGGAGCTCCAGCTCCCTCCCCCAGGAGTGGGCACATTCCTGGGCAGAGGGCCGGTCCTGGCCCACACTGGGCCATGGGGCTGAGGCCAGGGGCCAGGGCGGGGGGGGGGGGGACTGTCAATGAGCCTCTGTGCCAGCTCACAAGGGGCCTCTGTGGCCGAGCTCATGGCCTCCACACTCCAGCCCACAGGGCCCCACCCCCGGCACCCAGGAGCCCGGCCCAGGCCAATCCCTCTGGTTCAGCATGGGCAGCATGCTTTGCTGTAGACACAGAGGGGCCGGTGCACCTGTGGCCTGGTGGAGAGCAAAGAGGAAGGAGGACGGGCCTGGTGGTCAGCACAGCCAGTGCCCCTTCCTGTTTTGCCACCTGCACCCGTTTTCAGATTTTCTGATTAGGGATGTTCAACCTGTATGTGTGACTCATTTGCTACTCATATAAATTTGTATTTATTATATATGAACTCATGAACATTATGAAATGGAAGGGCTTGTATAAACTATATTGTATAGAGTAGGTGCTTAAGACACGATGGTTCCATGTAATGCTCACACCAGTCTGATGTGAGTTTATTTACCTGTCACTTATGAGGCACCTACTATGTGCCAGGTCCTAGGCAAGCACCAGGGATGCAGTGGGGAATGAGATCTCATTCCCCCTCATCAGGCTTTAGTCTGATGCTGGAGAGAGGATGGCAACAGCTTCCAATTCCCAAACTTGCTCTGTGCCAGGCACTGCCTCTGAGCGCCTGGTCCCTATAGGCAGCTTATCATGTGCCCCTTCTAGCGACCTAGTGGGGTAAAAGCAATTAATATCCCCATTTTAAGGCCAGGTGCAGTGGCTCATGCATGTAATCCTAGTACTAGGCCAAGGTAGGTGGATTGCTTGGCTCAGGAGTTTGAGACCAGCCTGAACAAGAGCAAGACCTTGTCTAAAAAAAAATAACCAGGCATTGTGCTGGGTACCTATAGTCCCAGGTACATGGGACTGAGGCATGAGAATAACTTGATCCCAAGAGTTTGAAGTTGCTGGTGAGCTATAACAATGCCATGGCACTCTACTGAGGGTGACAAAGTGAGACTCAAAAAAAAAAAAAAGTCTTTTACAGAAGAGGAAATGGAAACTCAGAGAAGTGAGGTCAGTGCCTGAGGCATGGCTTCAGAACTCCTGATTGTCACTGTGAGGAGTATCTGGCAGAATCAGCAATGCAGAGTGGAAGTTGCTCTGCAGGGGGTGGGGGACAGAGGTGTGGGCACCCATCAGAGCTGTCTCTAGCCCAGCCAGGGCAGTCCAGGAAGTCTTCAAGGAGGTGGTGATTAGGAACTGGCCAGGGAAGGCTGGTGTAGCCTGTCCCTGTCACATGTAGGTAATCTCTTCAGGGCCAGCCTCCTCTGAGCCTCCTCTGAGCTCAGCATCATCACTTGGTTTCTGGATCAGACCATTTTCCCTGTTAGGTGAAGCTCTTTAGTCGTGTTGGGCCTTGGCTTCACCATTGCGGCATGTGCTCCCTCAGGCAGTGCAGCATAGCTGTGGGCAAGCAGGTGTCTGCCTGTGCTGGGACCGTTCCCCCATTTCCACCCATTGGTCCAGCTGCCAGAGGCCACTGTGCACCAGGCTAAGCCCCTCACAATGGCACCTCCTCCCTTTTCTACAGTTTACTTCCGTGCCCTGGTAAATTTCACACGCTCCATTGAGTACAGCCCTCAGCTGGAGGATGCAGGATCCAGGGAGTTCCGAGAGGTGTCCGAGGCTGTGGTAGACACGGTGAGGTGAAAGGGGTTTAGGAAGCTCTCTGATGTGCCAGGGCGGACTGGGCATGGGGGGAAGACATCTGGGGGCTGATGGTGCACTGTTCCTCCACAGCTGGAGTCGGAGTACTTGAAAATTCCTGGGGACCAGGTTGTCAGTGTGGTGTTCATCAAGTGAGAAGGGTCCCCCTGGGGCTGGTGAGGGACTGGGGGTGACCCTGAGGGGGTCTGACAAGGATGGGAAAGATGCCTGGCACCAAGAGGGGAGGGAGGAAAGGCCTGATAGGATGAGTTGCTATTGGGGGGAATTCAGGAATGCCTGGCAGGGGGACTATGTGGGCCTTATTTTACCCTGCTCTGGGGACAAGTTGTCCAGGAACAGGGTCTGAGTATCAGGACAGGGGCCTAATGGAGGAGCTGACAGCACAGGCATCTTTCCTACCCATTTCCCTGCCCACCCCATCCCTAGGGAGCTGGATGGCTGGGTCTTCGTGGAGCTGGATGTGGGCTCGGAAGGGAACGCAGACGGGGCTCAGATCCAGGGTGTGCTGCACAAGGTCATCTCCAGCGGCTCCATTGCCTCCTATGTCACCTCTCCCCAGGGATTCCAGTTTCGACGCCTGGGCACAGGTGAGCCTAAGGCCTGGGGTCACCTCCAGTTTCTCAGATTCACATGGGTCTCCTGTCAGTGTCTCTGCCATGGGTGAGCTCTTCTAGCTTGGGCTTGTCTGTCTTTATGAGATCTAGGCTGGGGTAGAGCACAGACTGTTCTCCTCTGACCCAGGCCATTAGGCCCATTTTCTGCTCTTTCTCAGTAGACCTCAATACATTGACAATAGGTAATAATCCTTTCCTTCTATAGCACTTTCAAATTCAAATCAGTTTCATGCCGAGTGTTTACTTAGCATTAATTATGTGCTAGGTACTTTGCTGAAGCCCTTGTATCCAGCCTCCTGTGCACACAATTGCTATGAAGTAGATTTTATTCCCCCTATTATTTTATTTTATTTTTTGGAGACAGAGTCTTACTCTGTTGCCCTGGGTAAAGTGCTGTGCTATCATAGCTTACAGCAATTTCAAACTCTTGGTCTCAAGTGATCCTCTTCCCTCAGCTTCCTGAGTAGATGGGACTATAGGTGCCTGCCACAATGCCCAGCTAGTTTTTCTATGTATATATTTTTTTAGTAGAGATGGGGGTCTTGCTCTTGCACAGGCAGGTCTTGAACTCCTGAGCCCAAGCAATTCACCCACCTTGGCCTCCCAGAGTGCTAGGATTGCAGGTGTGAGCCTCTGCGCCCAGTCTTATTCCTCCTATTTAAAAAATCAGAGAACTGAGCCCAGACAGGAAAATCTGGATTTTTTCAAATTCAGACAGGCAGATAATGGAAACCCAGAATTTTAAACCAAACCCCGTGTCTTTGCAAGTCTTACAAAACTTGGGATGAGATGAGAAAAGATTGAGAAACTGAGGCTCGGAGAGACAAGAAAACTCACCCAAAGTCACAAAGCTGTCAGGGGCAAAAGCCTGCCATTTGTGCCCTGTGGTGGGGGGGCCCAGGTTTCCTTTCACTGCACCCTGTCTCCTGTTTTGACCCCCTGAGTCTTTTTTTTTTCCCTCTAGGCCTAGCTCCTTCCTCATAGGCTGTGGTTCTCAGCCCTATCTTTGTCTCAGCCCCCTCTCTCTGGGAAGACCCTGACTCACTGGGACTGAGAATGGAACAAAGTCCATCCCTCCCTTGGCATAGCCCAGTCAGGAAAAAATAGTGAAACATCCCCTCCTTTGCTCTGCACATAAAACCTCAATTAATGTACCCAAAGATCAAGCTTGTTCTTTTGGTGTCCCCAGGCCCAGATCTAAAGATTGCTAGGGGTCCAGCCCTCTTCTCCCACTTTTCAATGAGTCCTCCTCCCTAGGGGTGCTGTCATGGGTCTCGCTCAGCCCCATAGCCCTCAGCTCCCAGCTCTTGGGTGGGACAGCTGCTGATCACACCTTCCTTTCCAGCACAGACCCCCCCACCCCCCATGGCCGCTGTGGCGGTTGCGTTGACACCAGGTGAGAGTGTAAGCCAGGCCCAGGCCCAGCTGGGTTCCTAGCAAAGTTACTGGGTAGAGGAGAAAGAAGAGTCAACACAAGTGGCTGGGCACAGCCCACAGGCCACCCTTCTCTCCTCCACCATCCCCGCTGGGCCAGGCTGTGGCCTGCATGTGTGTGGTGTGGTGGTTGCATGCATGTGGCATGTCAGCTGTGATGGGGGGCCATTGCCACATGTCCTGTGTGCCACGTGTGCAGTGTTTGTGTGCTCACCATGTGTTTCTTGCCCTCACTGTGTCTGCCTGAAGCCAAGTGGTCTGACACGGGGCACCAAACCCACGCCAGCCTCGTGGTGCCTGTACTGTCCATCATGGCCCAGCACTTCACCCCTGCTACTCCTGACTCCCTCTAATCCCCCCTTAACACAGTGGCCCAGGTCCCAAGGGTCTGCACCGAGGCTGAGTTTGCCTGCCATAGCTACAACGAGTGTATAGCCCTGGAGTATCGCTGTGACCGGCGCCCTGACTGCAGGGACATGTCTGATGAGCTCAACTGTGGTGAGAGGATGTCCTGGGGCACAAGGGGTCTGTGGGTGCTAGGGAAGGGCCTGGATCCTGTGCCTGAGTCTTGGAGTCCATCTGGGACTCTGAGAGTTTGGTGCAGACAGACGGCAGGGATGCAGGAAAGGTAATGACAGAGAGTGGTCTTGAGAAATACAGACATTCTTGAGGAATGACAGATAGTGGCCTTGAGGAATAGAGGGAGGGCCTAGGGAGTATGGGTGAGGGGTGAGGAGACACCCCTTCCTGCCAAACACCAGGTGGGCTCTGTCCACAGAAGAGCCAGTCCCAGAGTACGGACCCACGCCACCTGTCCTCGTGGAGACACCACCTTTACCACCTTGGACAGAAGTGACCACCACACAACGGCCACCAGACTCCCCCTCTCCCCAGCCTCCACGCCCCGATCTAGGCAGCCCCCTGCCCTGTGGGCCTCAGGAGGCGGCCTGCCACAGCGGGCACTGCATCCCCAAAGACTACCTCTGTGACGGGCAGGAGGACTGTAAGGATGGCAGTGATGAGCTGAACTGTGGTGCGCACCAGTGGGGTGCAGGGATGGGGGAGCTGGTGCGGGAGGGCACTGCTGACTCTTGTACGGTCTACCCAGGCCCCACCCCGCCCTGTGAGCCCAACGAGTTCCCCTGTGGAAACGGGCACTGTGCCCTCAAGCTGTGGCGCTGTGATGGAGACTTTGACTGTGAGGACCGCACCGATGAGGCTGACTGCTGTGAGTGTCCAGGAGTCTGTCTAGTGTCTCTGCCCTGCCCTGCCCTCTTCCTGCCCTTGCTCCACCCTGCCTCTCCTTCCTCCGCCCCCCCACCCCTGCCCCCTCCACCTTTGCCTCTCCAGCAGGTCAGTTTGCTCTCCTTGGCCGAGGGGGGAAGAGCTGGGAGACGCTTCAAGGCTTATCTCTCTCTGACCAGAGCAGTGAGGACTCAGCTCTGAGGTGGCCTTTGGAACAAGCAGCGTGGCGATCTAGCCTGTGGCCATCTCTCTTTCTTTCTTTTCTTTTGTTAACATGCAACTTTTCTTTGTTATTTGTATTGTATGTGGCCCAGATGAATGGCTAAGAGGACTCAATATGCCGGAGTCCCTTGATGATGGAGTCCTTGATGTATGAGTGAATCAAAAACTTACCTGTGTGAGCCTAGAGCAGTGATTTTCGAAGCATGTGCCACGGCACACTGGTGTGCCTTGAGTGGATGTTAGGGCTAGTGGGAAAATGTTTAAAGATCAAAAAATGATTTTTGTAAGAAGTTCAAAGGATAGTAAATATATTTTTTTTTACTCTTTTTTTTTTTTTAATCAACATAATTTAAGTGTGCTGCGGAAGTTTGACTATAGTTTCAAGTATACCATGAGATAAAAAAGGTTGGAAAACACAGGCCTGGAGGCTTTTCTTCTAAAGTTGGTCTGAGTTATTTGTTCCTCCATCTGCCTAGCTCTTTATCCATCTGTCAGTCCATTCAATCGTTTATCCATCTGTCCGCCCACCCGTTCACCCAACCATCCATCTACTTGTCCATTCAACCATCTATCCATCCATCTCCCCATCCATCCACTGCCCATCCCTCCGTCCTCCCACCCCTCCATCCGACTGTCCATCCATTGTCTTCTCAGCTTTTCATCTGTCTGTCCATCCACATGTCCAGCACTCTTCTTCCTGTCCAGCTCTCCACCCATTTCACCATCCCTCCATCTGTCCATCGACTGTCTTTCCAGCTGTCCACTTACCCACTCATTCATCCCTTTGGTCACCCACCCATCTGTCCACTGCCCACCCACCCCTTTCATATCCATCTGCCCAGTCAATGTTATATACATCGTGGACACTGTGGCAGTGAACTAGGTGGGGAGGCTGGAGAGTCAGAGACCACATCAGGTCACATCCTGTGTGTCATGTCCTGAGGCTTGTTAGCCTGAAATTGAGGATAATCTTCAAACTCTTTCCCTGGGATCCTGGCTTGTGAGCGCATCTCAACCTTCCTGCTGTGGGCTGTCCACTTTCCCTCTTTGCCTTCTTCCTCTTCCCTGCTCCACAGCAAGACTGGAGAGAGGGGTGGCGCCTATAGCTTAGTTAGTAGGGCGCCAGCCACGTACACCCGGGCTGAGGGGTTCAAATCCAGCCTGGGCTAGCTAAACAACAATGATAACTACAATAAAAAAAATAGCTGGGCATTGTGGCGGGCACCTGTAGTCCCAGCTACTCAGGAGGCTGAGGCAAGAGAATCACGTAAGCCCAAGAGTTTGAGGTTGCTGTGAGCTGTGATGCCACAGCACTCTACCAAGGGCAACATAGTGAGACACTGTCTCAAAATAAATGAATAAGTAAATAAAAATTAAAAACTAAAATAATTTTAAAAAAGACTAGTGAGAGGTGGCACCGTGCCTCAGGCTGGTGGAGCTTGATGACACCTTTCTGTGGTTCTAAACTTGCCTGACAAAACCAACCCCGTGAGAGAGAGAAAGTAATTGAGGCCTTTAGTTGGAAAGCCCTTCTCAGAAGCCTTTGCTGTGGAAGGGTCAAAGGATTGCGAGTCCTTGATGGGGCATAGAACCGAGACAACTTGAAAGCTGAATGGCCGAGGGGGCTCTTGCAAGTGCTGGGAACAAGACCCAGAGCTATGTCAGTAGCTAGCTGCCTCCTGGCCACCTCTTGGCTCCTGCTCTGTGGGTGTGTGGCTTCCGCTCCTAACTGCTGTGCCTTCTCTGTCCCTGTCTGTATGTCTCTGAATAAGAACTTTGATCATGGCTGGGTGCCTGTAGTACAGTGGTTACGGTGCCAGCCACATACACTGAGGCCCGGGCCAGCTAAACAACAATGACAGCTACAACAAAAAATAGCCGGTGTTGTGGCAGGCGCCTCTAATCCCAGCTACTCGGGAGGCTGAGGCAAGAGAATCGCTTAAGCCCAAGAATTTGAGGTTGCTGTGAGCTGTGACGCCATGGCACTCTACCAAGGGCGACATAGTGAGACACTGTCTCAAAAAAAAAAAGAGAGAACTTTGGTGTTGAATGCTAATTTCTAGCAGGGTCCCATCGCTGGTGCCAGGCCAACTCCAGACCTCTGGCCAAGCCATAGGTGGCTGCCCCAGGTCAGGCATAGCCCTAGTCAGTGGGAATTCAGAGAGTGAGTCCTGCAGGGGACAGGGCTGTGGCTGGTCCCTTGTAGGGCCTTTCTGGTAGGGAAAACTGTCATGGTGTCACTAGTATGCCTTTGACGGGGATCTTGTCTATGGGTAGGGGATGGCACTTTGACTCGGAGGGTGGCTGGATGCCACTGTGGTTGTGACAGTGATGTGCCAAGCATAATTTTGTTTAGGGGGAACTATTGGTGGAGTGAGGGGTGGGGCAGTGTGAAGTGATGTGCTATTTGTCAGAGACTAGTGACTGTCATGCTGGATATCGTGTTGTGGACAATACCATGTAGCAGTGGCTAGACCTGCTGCAGGCAGCTGTGGGTTATGGTGGATGAGATGAGAGTGGCCCTGGGGACACCGGGGAAGCTGGACAGGGTGGTCTATTGGGGATAGGTAGAGAATGGGAGTGGTCCTCCCTGGGGGCAATGCGCTGGTGCCCACACTGTCTGGCTCTGTCCCCCAGCTGCCAAGCGCCCTGAGGAAGTGTGTGGGCCCACACAGTTCCGATGTGTCTCCACAAACACGTGCATCCCGGCCAGCTTCCACTGTGATAAGGAGAGCGACTGTCCCGATCGCAGCGACGAGTTCGGCTGCAGTGAGCAGGGAACTGAGGGTGGACGGGGTCCTGGCCCTGGACTGGGTTCCAGGAGTTTCTGTCTCTCTACTGATTCCTCTGAGTCCTCCCCCACTCCTCCTCCCTTGTCCCAGACCCCTCACTCCTGCCCTGGTCTCCCCAGTGCCCCCTCAGGTGGTGACACCTCCTCAGGAGTCGATCCAAGCTTCCCGGGGCCAGACAGTGACATTCACCTGTGTGGCCATTGGTGTCCCTACCCCCATCATCAACTGGAGGCTCAATTGGGGCCACATCCTCTCCCATCCAAGGTGGGAACTCGGGTGCTGGGCGGGAGAGTGGGGAAGGCCAGTCCAGTGACCCAGGCCAGACCTCACCACTGTCTTGGGGCCCACCAGAGTGACAGTGACCAGCGAGGGTGGCCGTGGCACACTGACCATCCGTGATGTGAAAGAGTCGGATCAAGGTGCCTACACCTGTGAGGCCATGAATGCCCGGGGCATGGTGTTTGGCATTCCTGATGGTGTCCTGGAGCTTATCCCACAGCGAGGTACGGGCTGGAAGGGAGGCGGGTACCGGTGTGGGGTAGACAGGGCTGCTAGCTGGTGGCCACCATCAGCCCATCCCCTACTGCCCAGCAGGTCCCTGCCCTGATGGACACTTCTACTTGGAGCACAGCGCCTCCTGCCTGCCCTGCTTCTGCTTTGGTGTCACCAACGTGTGCCAGAGCAGCCACCGCTTCTGGGACCAGATCCATTTGCGTTTTGACCGGCCAGATGACTTCAAGGGTGTGTTGGCGGTGGCAGGCATCGTGGGAGGTGGGAGTTGTGCACCAGGCTCTGGCAGGCAGAGAAGGCAGCTGCAGACAGAGGGGACCAGGTTGCAGGGAGGAACATCGGGTCACTGAAGAAACACTGAGCCTTGTAAGAAAAACATTTCAGAGGAAAACCAATACTTTTAGGAAAAGCTAAATCCTTGCTTGATATCTTCGTGCTTCTGATAAGGAAGAGGATGGACCTGATTCAAGTCCTGACCCTGACACTCACTATCTGTGTGCCCTCGGTCAAGTTGCTTACTGTCTTGCGTCTGTCTCTGTTTTCTTATCTGTAAAATGGGGAAAGATACCTCCCAAGGTTTTTGTAAGGACTTAATAAGGGACTGACACATATAAGGCACTCACAAGAGTGCCTGGTCCATCGTCAGTGCCCAGTATTTGCTAATGTCATTGTCTTCTTCACCCTCCTGGTGAGACAGAGGTGTCACTGTCCCCACAATATAGGATCCCAGGCTTTAGTGCCTTCTCAGATGGGAGCTGACCTCTGGCTGCACCATTTACTATCTGTGTGACTTTGAGAAATTCTCTTGGCATCTCTGGGCTTGTTCTCCCCAACATAAAAGCAGGTGGTTGAATCCATTCTGTCTGGCTCTAAGAGACAATTACAAGGAGGCTCAGTGTGTGAGCCTAGATATCACATGGACCTGGGTCCTAGTCCTAGCTCTGATGTCAGGTGGCCCTTTTCCTGCTCTTTCATTACAGAGGGTCACGCACATGTAGAGGTGTGAGCTCCTACAGCAAGCACACAACAGGTGCACAGGTGTTTACTCTTACACCCCTTCATTGTTTGAGGAATCTCAGAGTGACTTGTGTAAAACTTCATTATCTCTCAAAGTTGTCCCCCAGGGTATTTAGAATACTGAAGGCCCTGGCCACCATTTATGGAGCATGCAGTTGGCACTTAGGCTTGACATTGCAATCTTTGAATGGCTGATAATCCTTGCAAACTAGATACTGTTTTTGTAATTTCAAGATGAGATCCCTGAGGCTCTAAGAGACTGTGGGGCTTTCCTGGGGTAACCCAGCTGTTCCGAGGTAGAGCTGGAGACCAGGGCTGTCTGCTTGGAATCTGGATAAGTCAGTGAGTGTGGGGATTCCAGGGCAAGCCAGTGGCCTATGTGTGGATGATCAGCAGCAGGGAGGAGGCCTGAGAACAGCCCCAGAAGGAAGGGAGGAAAAAGGGCGATGGAGCCTGAACTCAGGACTATGCATGGATATTCTGCATATGCAGGGCTGGACTCTATGGTTGCAGGGAGTTACATTCAGTCTCAAGTGGAGTAGCTATTGGCAGACAGGCATGAAATCAGTGTAAGGAAGGCCTTGATAAGAGTTGAACTGTCCAGAGCTGGGAGGGTCTGCCTTTGGAGGTAGTGAGCTCCCCACCCGTTAGAGCTGCACCATCCAGGGTGGCTGTCACTAGCTATGTGTGGCTCCTTAAAGTAATTCATTCCTCACTGGCCACATTTCCAGAGTTCTTAGCTGCATGTAGCTAGTAGCTGCCATGTTGGAGAATACAGGACAGTCCCATCATCACAGAAAGTTCTCTTAGATGGTACTGGATTCTACCCTAGAGATCTAGGAAGATGCTGTTGAGGGAATTCTGTGTGAGTGTGAATGTAGAAGAGGGTTGGACAAAATGACCTGTCAGCAACAAGAAGTTAACCATTTCCTATCAGTTTGTTCATTTCATCTTGTAATATACATATAATCTATAATCCCTTTTTATTTTTTTGACATGGAGTCTTACTCTGTCACCCTGGGTAGAGTGCCTTGACATCATCATAGCTCATAGCAACCTCAAACTCTTGGTCTCAAGTGATCCTCTTTTCTCAGCCTCCCAAGTAGCTGGGTCTACAAGTGCCTGCCCCCACGCCTGGCTAATTTGTCTATTTTTAGTGGAGGTGGGGCCTCACTCTTGTTCCGGCTAGTCTGGAACTCCTGAGCTCAAGTAATCCACCTGCCTTGGCCTCCCAAGGTGTTAGGATTACAGGTGTGATCCACTGTGCCTGGCCTACATTTTTTTTTTTTTTTTGAGACAGAGATTTATGCTGTTACCCAGGCTAGAATGCAACGGAGTCATCATAGCTAACAGCAACTTCAAACTCCTGGGTTTAAGAAAATCTTCTTGCCTCAACCTCCCAAGTAGTTGGGACTACAGATTCCTGCCACCATACCCAGCTAATATTTCTATTATTTTATTTATTTATTTTTTTGAGACAAGAGTCTGACTATGTCTCCCTCGGTAGAGTGCTATGGCGTCATAGCTCACAGCAGCCTCAAACTCTTGGGCTTAAACGATTCTCTTGCCTCAGCCTCCCAAGTAGCTGGGACTACAGGCGCCCGCCACAATGCCTGACTGTTTTTTTGTTGCAGTTGTCATTGTTGTTTAGCTGGCCCAGGCCAGGTTTGAACTTGCCAGCCTGGGTGTATGTGGCTGGCGCCCTACCCACTGGGCTACGGGCGCCACCCTAATATTTCTAGGTCTCACTTTTGCTCAGTCTGGTCTTGAACTCCTGAGCTTAAATGATCCCCCAACCTGGGCTTCCCAGCATGCTATGGTTTTGCCTGGGCCCTACACATCTGGAGCATCACAGAGCCAGGAGTGGGTTGTCCTCTAGCCCTGCATGGCTCTCTGCTGCCCCCTGTAGGGCTATTCCATCCCTACCCATCTGTGGTCTCAGCAAGGGAGAGGCTCTAAGAAATCTGCTGCAAGAATTCCCCTTTCTCTGACCCTGTGCTTCTCAGTAGTTCCCAGCCATTCTTCCGCAGCATTGACCTTCCCCAGAGTATGCTTTGGGAAGTGCTGCTCCAAAACTTCTCCGAAAAAAAAACCTTGGATAGGAGAAAAAAACTTTGTTTTTTCTTAACTTTGGGAGAAAGACTGAAGTGTTCTCTAAATAAAAGTTCCCCCCAGAACTTTTCTGTCTTCCTGGATTGCCACCCCTTAAGATGGACTTTCAGGCAGGCACGTGCTATTGCCACCCACAGGTGTGAATGTGACGACGCCCGCGCAGCCTGGCATGCCACCCCTGTCCTCCACCCAGCTGCAGATTGACTCCACGCTACAGGAGTTCCAGCTGGTTGACCTGTCCCGCCGCTTCCTTGTCCATGACGCTTTCTGGGCTCTGCCTGAGCAGTTTCTGGGCAATAAGGTGAGGAACCCAGCTCATTCCCTGGGTGGAGAATGGGCACAGCCCCTCCTTCCATGCCCTGACCGAGTGGGTTTTGCTACCGTCTAAAAATGTTGGGCTCCTGACCTCTCTCTGGGGGACCCTCTAGCTGACAGTAGCGCATTCACTCAGGACAGGACCTCTTCTTGCCTCTCTTGGGTTGGGAAAAAGAGCTGGCATCTCCTCTTCCCAGGAGCTCCCCTGACCACTGTGCCTACGCCTCCCTGGGCACCTTTTGCACAACATTGTCACATTCCCCTGCCATGCACTGAGAACCCCAGAAGTGGGGTCTAGTTCTCAGCCATCTTGGCTTCCCTGGGTCCAACTCAAGGACGGGCACAAAGGGAGCATCAGGTCAGCAGAATAAGGGAGCAGCTGGACACAGCTGCTCGCGCTGGCTTCAGCAGGCATCAAGTGTGCCCATGGCTGCCTGCCCTGATCCGCCCTGTCTTGGCCAGGTGGACTCCTATGGCGGCTTCCTGCACTACAAGGTACGCTATGAGCTCGCACGTGGAATGCTGGAGCCAGTACAGAGGCCAGATGTGGTCCTCGTTGGTGCTAGATATCGCCTACACTCCCGAGGCCACGTGCCCACCCAGCCCGGCACTCTGAACCAGCGCCAAGTCCAGTTCTCTGAGGTGGGTGGCACCTAAGCTATTAGGGATGGGGGGTAAGGGGAAATTGGTCTAGGTAGGCGCTGACGTGTGACCCTCCTCACCTTTGCCCATACCCAGGAGCACTGGGTCCATGAGTCTGGCCGGCCGGTACAGCGAGCAGAGCTGCTGCAGGTGCTGCAGAGCCTGGAGGCCGTGCTCATCCAGACCGTGTACAACACCAAGATGGCCAGTGTGGGACTGAGCGATATCACCATGGATACTACCGTCACCCACGCAACCAGCCACGGCCGTGCCCACAGCGTGGAAGAGTGCAGGTGCCTGCCCCAGCAGGGCTGGGGACCACAGAGGTCCTGGCAAGGATAGAGGAGAAACAGCAGGGCTCATGGTTCCTGTAGCCACTCTCTTGGTCCTGTCCCCACAGATGCCCCATTGGTTATTCTGGCTTGTCTTGCGAGAGCTGTGATGCCCACTTCACCCGGGTGCCTGGTGGGCCTTACCTAGGCACCTGCTCTGGCTGCAATTGCAATGGCCACGCCAGCTCCTGTGACCCTGTGTATGGCCACTGTCTGGTGAGTTGTGCCAGCTGGCAGTTGGATACTACATGGGACTAGGAACAGACTCCTTTGTACACATAAGCTTAGCACAAGCGTCCAGAATGACCTCCAGCAAACTGTCGTGACTTCTGGATGCATTAACAGAGTTATAGTGTCCAGAGCAGGGAGGTAATGATCTTAATCTCTTCCACCTTCATCAGACTTATCTTGGAGAGTGCCATGCAAAGAAATGTGGCCCTTAGAATGGCAGCCCGAAGGAGCAGGAACCTGGGTGTCACACCTTGTTTCTTTCTTTCTTTTCTTTTTTTTTTTGAGACAGAGTCTTATTTTGTCACCCTTGGTAGAGTGCCATGGCATCATAACTCACAACAACCTCAAACTCCTGGGCTTAAGTGATTCTCTTGCCTCAGCCTCCCAAGTAGCTGGGACTACAGGTGCCCACCACAATGCCAGGCTATTTTTAGAAACAGGGTCTTGCTCTGGCTCAGGTTGGTCTCCAGCTAGCCATTATGGTGAGTGACTATAGTACCAGCTACTTGGGAGGCAAGAAGATCGCTTGAGCCCAAGTTTGAGGTTGCTGTGAGCTGCGATGCCATGGCACTCTACCGAGGGTGACGACATGAGACTCTATCTCAAAAATAAATAAATAAATAAATAAATGTAGGCATTTGGAACCATTTCTGGGACAGTCTGCCATGTCAGTTGATGAGCTCCCTGTCATCTGTAAGGGGGTGTAGCTGATTTGCAAAGCTGTGGAATAATTCCAGTATTCTCAGCATTCCCACCCCAGAGCTTGTCCAGCCCAGTTCTGCTCAGTAGAACCTGAGACACTCCTTCCTCATTCCCCTAGAATTGCCAGCACAACACAGAAGGACCACAGTGCAACAAGTGCAAGGCCGGCTTCTTTGGGGATGCCACAAAGGCCACAGCCACTTCCTGCCGGCCCTGCCCTTGTCCATACATTGATGCCTCCCGAAGGTCAGACCCAGCCCGGGGTGGGGCAGATTTGGTGGGAGCTGTGGGCATTGCCACAGACTGGGGGAATATTCTATCTGGGCAGAAAAGCAGGAGCCCTGGATTCAAATTCCGGCCTGGTCACTGAGTGTTCTCATGCTCCTTGACCTCAGCTTCCTTCTCTGTGTAATGGGCCCATCTGCCTTCCTGCAGCTGCTATGAGGCTGCAGATTAAGGACAAGTGGGCTGAGAGCTGGCATCATGCCTCCTGGCATACTGTGTCTGTCATTGCCTGGGGTGGGACTGTAGGTCCTGACCCCAGCTCTGCCCCACACCCTGTCGATACCCACAGATTTTCGAACACTTGCTTCCTGGACACAGATGGCCAAGCTACATGTGATGCGTGTGAACCAGGCTACACAGGTCGCCGCTGTGAGAGGTGAGGGAGAACCTCAGGGCCTGCGGGAAGTGGGTTGTAGCAGGTGGGGACATTCAAGTGCTGCTCACAGCCCCATCTCTCTCCTAGCTGTGCCATCGGATACGAGGGCAACCCTATCCAGCCGGGTGGGAAGTGCAGGCCCACCAGTGAGTACTGCAGTTGCCCTCCTCTGACACCTCCCTGGGCTGCCCACCTGGTCCTCTCCCTCCCTGCCCCAGCCAGTGATCCTGGGGGAGCCATCCCACTCTGTCCCTTTGCCCAGACTCCATCTATCCCATCCCCACCTGCCCTGCCAACACCCACTTTGTGCCACAGACCAGGAGATTGTGCGCTGTGACGAGCGAGGCAGCCTGGGGACCTCTGGGGAGTCATGCCGCTGCAAGGTATGCATGGCGTCCCCACCTGCCCTGGGTGCTTTGGCCCAGGCACCACAGCAGGGAGAGGGAGAAAGGAGGCCCCATATTCTTGCCACAACTCCTTGGCCAATAGCTGCTGTCCTACCCAGAGGTTGGTGGGTCTGGCTGACTAGTCTTCCACATGGTGAAAGGTGGCCTGGCATTGGGAAGGAGCATTAGTTAGGGAGTCAGGTGACCCGAGTTTCAGTCCCAGCCACTTTTACTGTACTACATCAGTTCTCACCTGGACACAAGGATGTTAAGTATTGGCATCCCCAGTTTGTGGATGAGGAAATGAAGGTTCAGAGAAGGGAAATCATTTGCATTTAGAATGGGAGAGTCAAGTGTCCATGCAAAAAACGATGAGACATATTTTGGAGTTAGACACTTCTGATCGTAAATCCCAGGGCGGATGAACAACTTGAGTGATCTTGTGCAATTCATTTCGCATCCTTGAGCCTCAGTTTCCTCATGTGAGGGGTGGAGATATCATCTACCTCTGAAGGTACTTAGGGGAGTTAAATGAGGGGATGGTTGAATACAACTAGCACAGTGCATGAAACATTCCACAATTAGTAGCAGTAATTGTTTTCATCAAGTTGCTATATTTCAAATTGAAACTTATTTGCGAGCCCCCTGGTACCCAAAGAGAAAAAGGAAAAATGGTTGCATAAGCCCCCACTGACTGGGAATTATTGTTCCCAGATGGTAGTGATGCCTCATACTTGTGCTTTTTCAGTGGCTCCCTTGGGCCTTGGGTCCCCATCTAATCTGTGGGCAGATTCAGCTGGAAGCTCCAGGCAGCCCCTCCTGTGGGCTATCCTGCAGCTCCCAGCTCTGTGCCTGCAGAACAACGTGGTGGGGCGCTTGTGCAATGAATGTGCCGATGGCTCTTTCCACCTGAGTAACCGAAACCCCGACGGCTGCCTCAAGTGCTTCTGCATGGGTGTCAGTCGCCAGTGCACCAGTTCCTCCTGGAGCCGTGCCCAGGTACCTAGGCAAGGCAAGCAGGCAGGTGGGCGGATTGCCGAGCCCAGGGATAGATGCACCTTGTACCAGACCCAGGCTGCAGCCCCATTCAGCCCTTTCTCCCCCTCCCAGGTGCTCGGGGCCTCTGAAGAGCCTGCTCACTTCAGCCTGACCAATGCCGCAGGCACCCACACCACTACTGAGGGCATCTCCTCCCCTGCATCTGGGGAATTGGTTTTCTCCTCCTTCCACCGCCTCCTACCTGGACCCTACTTCTGGAGCCTTCCTCCACGCTTCCAGGGGGACAAGGTGGGTAGGGGGAGGGAAGAGACAGGGAGCTCCAGGCAGCCTGGGCAAAGGCTTACAAGCAGGAGTGTCATGGTACCTGGGATAATGAGATATTCTGCAAGGAGCAGGTGGCCGGAGCAGTCATGGGACCCAACCGTGGGCCTCTGCTGAGCACTTGTCCATCCTGGGTCCAGGTCACCTCCTATGGAGGGGAGCTTCACTTCACAGTGACCCAGCGGCCACAGCCTGGCTCCACACCCCTGCACGGGCAGCCGCTGGTGGTGCTGCAGGGCAACGGCATTGTCTTAGAGCATCACACCTCCCAGGAGCCCATCCCCGGCCAGCCCAGCACCTTCACTGTGCCCTTCTGGGAGGTGAGCCACACTGCCCCAGGAACTTATCGTGGGGGTAGGGCTGGGGGCAGGCCCTTCCTCCCCTCACTCAGGGGTGTTGACACCTCAGGATGTTTAAACATATGTGTCCTTTCCTTGGCAGAGAGCATGGCAGCGTCCTGATGGGCAGCCAGCCACAAGGGAGCACCTGCTGATGGCACTGGCAGACATCAACACCCTCCTGATCCAAGCATCCTACACCCAGCGCCCAGCTGAGAGCAGGTGTCGGGGCTGGGACAGCACGAGGGTGTGGTCTTGGTGAGGGGCTCCAGTCTAATGTGGTGCAGCCAGACGGCCTGCTCTGCCACTTACACACTGTGTGGCCTTTTTGTGCCTCATGCTCCCCTTCTGTCAAATGGCCGTTGTAACAACACCTCCCTCACAGGGCTTGTGCCTAGAAGTGAAGCCTGAGATGGAGCACATGTGATTCATGGGAGGACCTGTAACGGAGGGAGGGACGCAGGCAGGGGAAGGGGCCAAGCAAGGATGTGGATTCAGGTCAAGTCCAGCCTCAGCCTCATCCCACAGGGACCTCTGGAGAGTAAATGACCCAGCAGAGTCATCTTACTTGGAGAAGAATGGGCTTTAGTACCCTGTATTAGCCAGCCACCAGGCACCTGGGGAGTGGGCTGGGATAACCTCCCTGGATGATGAAGACTAATCCTTTGTGGAAAATGGAAGGTTTAAGCCATTCACCATGCCCCTTACAGTGAGGGTAGGGGGGTCTGGACAGAGCACCAGCAGCATCAGGGCAGGGCAGTCAGGAGCGCTAATGAGATCCCCCAGTCTCCAGGCCTGCCTAGCACAGAGTAAGTACTCATTTGTAGTGGATCTTGTCACACCCAGGGTCTCTGGCATCAGCATGGATGTAGCTGTGCCTGAGGACACCGGCCAGGATCCTGCACTGGAAGTGGAGCAGTGTACCTGTCCGCCTGGGTACCGTGGCCCATCCTGCCAGGTGAGTCCTGAGCCCCACCCCGGTACTGCCACCTGCCTCCAAGGTGCTCCCAGCCGCTCCTACATTAGCTCTCCCCACTTCCCCAGGCCCCCCTCAGACCAGACACATGGTGCTCCTACCCAGACTGGGCCCTGTCCAGGAAGCCCCTCTCATTGCCATCTTCCTGCCCCTAGGACTGTGACACAGGCTACACACGCATGCCCAGTGGCCTCTACCTGGGCACCTGTGAACGCTGCAGCTGCCATGGCCACTCAGAGGTGTGCGAGCCTGAAACAGGTGTCTGCCAGGTGAGTCCTGCCCTTCTTCCTCCCAACCCAGGGATCGGTGGCCTCCAAGGGCTCAGTCTCAACCCACGCTCTGCCCCTCCCAGGGCTGCCAGCACCACACTGAGGGCCCTCAGTGCGAGCAGTGCCAGCCAGGATACTATGGGGATGCCCAGCGGGGGACGCCGCAGGACTGCCAGCGGTGCCCGTGCTATGGAGCCCCTGCTTCTGGCCAGTGCGTCCCTCCCTGCCTGTACCTGCCTTTTCCTGAAATTTCCACCACCCTCTCCTATACTCCCTTCCTCCTGGGCTCTGCCTCAGTGTGTCACTTTTAGGGCCTCACCTTCCTCAGTCCACCCCCCTCAGCCCCTAGGGTGAGAAGTGAGAGAGGTGACGCTGATGGAGCCCTTAGTTCAGTGCCTGGCACACAGCTGGCGCTCAGGAACCATTAGTTCATGTGCCTGTCTTCCTCTCCCTTCTTCCCCGGACCTGCAGGAGGGTCAGGGGAGAAGAAAGAGCCGCTGCTTTTCTGATGGGAAATTTGCCCCCACACTCTCAGGGCTGCCCACACCTGCTTTCTGGACACAGACAGCCACCCCACCTGTGACGCATGCTCCCCAGGCCACAGCGGGCGTCACTGTGAGAGGTGAGGTGGGTGGTGGGAGTGTGGGGATGTGTGGAGAGGCTGCCCCTGGAGTCCTTAGATTGGTTCCAGCCCTCCTAATCCAGAGGTGCCAGGGACCCCTTCCACTACTACCCAGAGCCTCAAACTCTAGCCTGGCATTCGAGACCCTCAGACATCCTGGCCCGTGGTTCCCCTTCAGCCCCCAGCACCTCCTTACCCTAGCCAGTCCAAAGTCTTCCCACAAAACCCCATTCTTCTTGCTAAAGGTCCTGGCTCAAGGCCCAATCTCACTAATCTCACTGGTTGTGGGGTCCAGGGCTGCTACTTTCCTCCAGTGCCTGAGGCCCTTGGTCCAGTATAGGGCCCCCAACCTAGTCCCTGAGATTCTGCTTTCCTTCATCAAAGGCGACTGGGTGCAGTGGCTTATGCCTGTAATCCTAGCACTCTGGGAGACTGAGGTGAGAGGATTGCTTGAGCTCAGGAGTTCGAGACCAGCCTAAGCAAGAGTGAGACCCCATCTCTATGGAAAAAACAAACAAACAAACAGAAAACTACCCCCTCACGGTGCATATGCCTATAGTCCCAGCTACTTGGGAGACTGAGGCAAGAGAATTGCTAAAGCCCAAGAGTTTGAGGTTGATGTGAGCTATGACACTGTGGCACTCTACCGAGGGTGACAGAGTGAGATTCTGTCTCCAGAAAAGAAATTCATCAGAGGCTTTCTTTCTCTACAGGTGTGCCCCAGGTTACTATGGCAATCCCAGCCAGGGCCAGCCATGCCGAAGTGAGTAGTGCTGGGGAGATGGTTGGGATTGAGCTACCCAGCCTCCCCAGCCATGGTTTTCCTTTGGCTTTACCTTTCTGAGCCTCAGTCTCCATCTGTAAAATGGGGATAGGAATAGCCCCTAGCAGCTCCGAGGGCTGCTGTGAGAGGGCAGAGCACCCACATTGGAAATAAATGTTCCCCCTCAATGCTGAGCTGGGTGTTCAGAGTTCTGGGAAATGGAGCGCTTGGTGGTAAGTTTGGGGCTCCAGCATGGCTTCCCTCTACCACAGGAGATGGCCAGATGCCAGAGCCCATAGGCTGTGGCTGTGACCCCAAGGGCAGTGTCAACACCCAGTGTGATGCTGCTGGTCAGTGCCACTGCAAGGTCAGTCCAAACCCCTGCCCTCTGAGAGGCCCACTCCGCTGTTGCCTGGGGCCTGGAGGGGCCTGGGCATGGGGGTGAGGGGTAGGGTTGTCCAGAACTGCTACAAGTGGTTGGAAAGGCTGGCTTGGGGCTGCTGGGGGTGCAGGACACCCACTCAAGTTACCTGCTTGCGTCTTTCCATCCATCCACCCCAGGCCCAAGTGGAAGGTCTCACCTGCAACCACTGCCGGCCCCACCACTTCCACCTGAGCGCCAGCAACCCTGATGGCTGCCTGCCTTGCTTCTGCATGGGCGTCACCCAGCAGTGCGCCAGTTCCTCCTACACCCGCCACCTGGTGAGAGCCTCTGTTGCCCCAGCACTGGGGCTGGTGGGCCTGACACTCTAGCTCCTCATGGGGCAAGTCAGGAGCCTGTCCCCAGCGGCGTCCCCACTGCCCCCATCATTGCCCATCTCATCAAGGTAAAGGTTGAGCCCAGCGACCTTCACCTCGCCCTAATACCCTCCTCATATCCCCTTTAGTTTTTCCCCAGCACAGATCTCAGCAAGCCCCCATTACCTGGCCTAGCGCCCTCCTGTTCCCTGTCCCCTACCGAGGCACCTGCCCCAGCACCCAGACTGACATCTGTTCTCCTTCTACTGTCAGATCTCCACCCACTTTGCCCCTGGAGACTTCCAAGGCTTTGCCCTGGTGAACCCGCAGCGGAATAGCCGCCTGACAGGAGGCTTCACCATGGAACCCATGCCTGAGGGTGCCCAGCTGTCTTTTGGCAACTTCGCCAACCTTGGCCACGAGTCCTTCTACTGGCAGCTGCCGGAGACATACCAGGGAGACAAGGTGTGATTTGCAGCAGGTGCTGCAAACCCTCCCCGAGTGCCAGTGTTGAGCCAGATCCCTGCTGTGCACCAGGGTCAGTGGCTTCTGGGTAGTTTTGGCCAGCAGGCAGGCATCTGCCATGTTGCTGCCAAACCGTGGGTAAGCATGTGGCCTTGGGGCCCAATGGATGTCAGTCTTGATCCCAGCTCTGCTGCTTGCCAGGTGGATACCTTATGATAAAGCTCAACTTTAGGGGAGGTGGGAGAACCAGAGATTGTGCCTGGAGCATAAGTGCTCATTGGTTAATGATTATTTGCTTTCGTGCAGTTATTCAACAAGCAAGGCCCTCAAAACATAAGGACAAGTGAAGCATAGTTTCAGTGTCATTCATTTGCTCAGAATTCCCTCATGTATGTTGCGGGCTCTTGCTTGGTACTGGGCATGACAATCCTACAGGCCATATTTACTGTGTGCTAGGCATTGCTCCAAGCACTTCCTCATGTCATGAATCAAAACTGTATGAGCCAGGTACATACTACTGCCCTATTCCATAAGTGAGGAAACTGAGGCAAGAGAGGATAGGTAACTTTAAGTCCCACAGCTACTAGGTGGCCCTGCTAGGATTCAAGTGAGCTAGCCAGAAGTGGGCACGTCTTTGCTACTCCAGACATGTTCTGAGGAGAAGGTGATGTGATGGTGTTAGGTCACAGGGACAGACTCCAGGGCAGCCTGCCCAAGTATGTTCCTTGAGCAGCCACGGCCACCTGGTGACTAAGACCAGCACTCAAGCAGATTTTTCCTGAGAGCCAGGGGCCAGGGAGACCAGGGACACCTAGGAAGGGGAGCTCTGAGGCTGCCCTACCCCCGTTCCATGGACAGAGCCAGGTACCCTGGGGCCCTTTCAGGGCCAGTCCCTTCTTCCTTCTTGGGTTCCTCCTCTCCTGGCCTCCTTGTTTTCCTGTCCTATCATTCTCTGACCTTTCTCTGTCTCCTCTCCTGGCCTTCCCCACACCCCACAGAGGGAGGCATACTTTGCACGGCTGCGCCGGGCTCACCAGGTAGGCCCAGGATGGAGGTGGTGTAGAGTTGTGTGTTGCCGCATGGTGTGTTCTCAGCTGCCCTGGATGGCATTGGGAACTGTGTGAACCCAGGCATGCAGTGTGGACCCCTGTGCCTAAACCCTCAACCTCACCTGCTGTGTGGTCTGGTGCTAGTGCCAACCATTTGAGGTCAGAATGGTGACCGAGGTAGTAAGGAAGCTAACTCAGAGCTAATCCACACTACTGTATCTGCCCCCCAGGTTCCCCTAGCGCTGCCTCCCGAGCAGCCACCACTAACCCCTGTGTGCATGTGCCCCCCAGGGCCTGCAGTGTGCCCCTGAGTGCCAGGCTGGAGAGGGGAGCATGCATCTTTCTTCCCAATCAGTGTGGGCTTTTCTGGCCACCACATCCATGGGTAGAGACCTTGGGAGGTCTGAGCTGGCCTGTGCCCTCCATCCCATCAGAACCGCACATCCCTCTCAGAGGAGCAGTTGCGGGCAGCTGTGACAGCTAGGAGGATCCTGGGACCCCCAGAGGGCAAGGGCCAGGCACAGCGGGTATCACAGGTAATAGGGACTGGCTGGGTCTGGGGCCCCAAGGAGGAGACCAGAGAACTTTAGACCAGGCCTAAAGCAGCCAGCCCAGGCCCTTGGCAAACATTCCAGAGCTGGGAATGGCTTGGGTTAGTGCCAGGGCACATACAGAGAGTCAGGCCAGGGGGCAGCAGCCTGCCCACCACAGATGCTGCGGGGACTGCTTCAGCGTTCTGGCCTTGGCAGGACAGGGCTGTCTGCCTACCTCTTGCTGGGCACCTTCTGTAGGGCTGCCTGTCAGTGGTCACAGCCCATGGGCAGCCAAGCCCATCCCAGGATACCCGCCCTGGCTCAGGAGGAGCAAGAGGGCTGTGGTACAAAGGCAGAGAGTCAGGCACCAGCACTTGGGAATAGGCTGGGCCGGGGCGCGGCTCAGGGCAGGGAAGCCTCATGAGCGTCCATTCTGTCCCTCTCTGCTCCCCTCCACTGTCCTCCCTCTCCTGGTCCCTCAGGTGGACGAGGCCCAGAGGCGGATTGATGCTGAGATCTGGCAGCTCCTTTCCAGCTTTGCTGCCCAACCACAGCTCCCTCCTCGGGAACTCTCCCCCTATCCCCAGCCTGCAGCTGCTCTGCGAGCAGCTCCCTCCTCCTCCCACTTCTCCTCCTCTTCCTCCTTGTCTTCCCCAGCAGGCTCTCAGGTATGTGCCAAGGCACTCACCAAAGGACCCCCTACCCACCATGCTTTCTAGACGCCAGTCATTTCTGAACCAACTTCCCAATTTTTTACATACCTAGACGATTACTCCCTTCACATTTTCCTTGAAATCGATGCTATGCATGTTAAAAGAGCTGCTCGATTTTAAAATGTTGACCCATGTGTTGGGGTTCACAAGAGAGACACACAAGACATGAGAAAATGTGGGCCCAGGCCACTCCCAGAGACAGCAGCAGGTTTCCAGGTCCACATGGGGGAAAGAGGTCGCCCAAAGAGCAGGACTGGGACCTGTGCTGTGGGCGGGGGGGCTCTGGCCCTCTGTCCTGCTGCCAAGCCTTCTCGGGTGACTGTTCACCCCTGTGGGAACCGTCTCTGCCCTGGTGTCCCCCACTGCGCACTCCTCTCAGCTCTCACCACCTGTCCTTCTGTCCTAGTTCTCTCTCTCCTACGAAGGCTTCTCTCTGCTTCCTGGAAGCCTCTATTATTGGCAGCTGCCCCAGACCTTCCTGGGGGACAAGGTAACGAGGAGCTGGGGGTGCCTTAGAGTCCTAAAATACTAGCCTTTTGTCAAAGGCCTTTATGACCTGACTGGGTAGACCGAGGCCCATGGGCTGGGGAAGAGGACTTGCCCAGGATCTCTTGTTCAGGTCAACACAGCTGAGACTGAACTCAGCTCTGCTCTTGCCCTTCAGCTGGCCTGTGGCCCCAGCCAAGGGGGTGTCTCGCCTGGGAGGGTTTCTTCTGCCCTCTTCTCTGGGCTGTCTATGTCCAGGCTGCTGGCCTAGTTCTTGGTGCTACACTTGTTCCTTCAATAGGCCTCCCCTAAGGCTCCCTGTGTGCTGTGTCCCATATAGGCAGGAGAGGCCCTGGCCTCTCCAGCTCCCCAGATATCTGACTGCCACTCCTGTTGCATCAGCATCATTGTTACTAACAGCAGCTGCAGCATTGGCATTAGTATAAGTATTAATCTGCCTCCATTTTGCTCCCAAAACAATTGAGAGTGCCTCTTAAGAATACCCACGAAGGTCAGGCATGGTGGCTCACGCCTGTAATCCCAGGCCAAAGACCGAGGCAGGTAGATTGCTTGAGCTCAGGAGTTCAAGATCAGCCTGAGCAAGAACCCCGTCTCTTAAAAAATAGCCAGGTGTCGTGGCAGGTGCTTGTATTTGGGAGGCTGAGGCAAGAGGATTGCTTGAGCCCAAAAGTTTCAGGTTGCTGTGAGCTATGACACCATAGCACAGCATGGTGACAGCATGAGACTCTGTCTCAACAACCAAAAAATACACATGATACATGATAAAATAACATGCAGAGGTGCAGACAGCACAGTCAGGGCACAGGGATGAGGGAAGGGTAGAGCTGCTGAAGCTGAGGGCAGAGTGGAAGCAACGCAGTCAGTGGGCATCAGCATGTACTTGGCACGGTACTGGACTGTGTCATTTTACGTGTCCTGTGTTACTCAACCTTCCCCATACCCTTCACAGTGCCTATGATTTTTACTCCCATTTCCACATGAGGAAAGTAGCACTCAAGAGAGATGAAGTCCAAGGCTATGAAGCTGGAATTTGAACCTGGGTCTTTCAGACTATGGCATCCGCCCCCTTCATCCCTGTGCTGTGCCTGCCTATGGCTTGCTAGAAAGTTGGTCCCAAACATGGCTGTGAACTTGCTGGCATCCAAAGCAAACAGGAAACCAGTTGTTTCATGGTTATTTGGTTATGGTCTGAATTCTTTACCACACCCTGAGCTTGTGGAAAGCATCCCTGGGCCCACGTAGCCCGAGCCTGGCGTGTAGTCATTGAGTGTTTGGGTAAATACCAATGGAGCGAACACGCAAGTGGACAAATGGGGAAGGCCCGGCGCAGTGTGGTATTGAGCTGGCCATCTGCCCTGGTGACAGAAGAAGGGAAAATCCCATGGGGCAGAGCTGGGGCTCCAGCTGCCTGGGTGAAAGCCCCCATGACAAGTGTGAGGACTCCTCAGTCGTGAGCAACAGAAAACCAAAGTCCAGCTGGCTTGTCTGCAACAAAGAACCTATTGGCTCATGTAGTAGCAGAGTCCGAGGATGTGTGGCGTCAGATGTGGGGGGACCCAAGGCTCATTAGGCTTTATCTCCAGCTTCTCGTCTGACTAGAGAAGGGAGTTTCCTTGCCCCAGTAGAAAGAGCAGAAGTGCCCGGGTCACTTGTCCATTCCTGAGGGGGCAGTGGTGGGATACTTGGATTGGCCATGCCTGGCTCACATCTCCACTGTAGGGGCCCCCCAAGCCACATGGCTTGCATGCAGGGGGAAGTTTTTTTTTTTTTAATCGTTTGGAATTCATTGAGGTTACAAAAGAATTAGGTTACACTGATTGTGGTTGTTAGGGGAAGAGTTACTCATTAAAGAAAATCAGGCTGTACTTTGCAGAAAGGAGGAATTGGATTCTGGGCAAACAAAACCACCTGCCTAGGAGGCAAGGTGTCCAGAGCTCACCCTCCGCCCAAGAACTTTGGAACTTTCTGCAACCTTCTCGTGGCATCACTGTCATTACCTTTATAGGGAAATTCCTATAAATGAAAAGGACTTAGAGCTTGTGTGCTGGGACTGTCCGGCAATGGGGAAAGGGAAACTCCAAAAACCAGGACAGAGGCTGCTCAGGGTCCTCATCGCATGGCCGAGGCTACCAAAGAACTGAGAGATGTCCTGTTTCCTAGACAATCACAGTCTGGCCTCTTGGTTGGGTTAGGGGGGAGCACAGCACAGGTGCATGATGGTGTTGAGAGGCTGTGCCCAAACCCTTATGGTCAAGCACTCACAGCCCAGGGGAGGCCCACATCAGCGTGGTCTTGACTGGTCTGGTCTTGACTCTTTGCAGGTGGCAGCCTATGGCGGGAAGCTGCGATACACTCTTTCCTACATGGCAGGGCCTCAGGGCAGCCCACTCTCTGACCCCGACGTCCAGATCACAGTGAGCATTCAGACTCTGTGCTGAGGTGGGGGGGCACAGAAGGGGAAGATGGAAACTAGGGGCACCCTCAGCATTTGCTTTTCAGCCCAGCACTCGGCTGGCCCAGCACTGGTGCTGGAGTGTTAGGCACCCACTCCCATCTCGCAGCCTGGGTGTGCACTTCCCAAGCAGAGGTCCAGCTGCTGGGAGGAGCACCCGACTCCCTTTGGGCACATGAGTTTTCTTGAGTAGGGAGAAGGTGGGACAGGTAGGGAACCCCCTGCCATCCCTAGAGCCCCTCAGTTCCCCTCCCAATCCCTCTGATGCCTCCCCAGGGCAACAACATCATGTTGGTGGCTTCTCAGCCAGCAGTGCAGGGTCCCCAGAGGAAGAGCTACGAGATCATCTTCCGAGAGGTGAGGGGCACTTGGCCACATCATGTCTGATGCTACCTAGCCCTCCATGCTGATTTGGAGCCTGACCTTGAGCCTACCACTCCTGCCTCTCACTTCCCACCCTCACCTCACCACCTTCAGTCAGCGCCTGGAGGGCAGGGGGCGCTGCAGGAGCAGCACAGAAGACCCAATGCCCCCCACCCCATATTTGCTGTCCCCTTCCCCAGGAATTCTGGCGCCGGCCTGATGGGCAGCCAGCCACACGTGAGCACCTTCTGATGGCACTGGCTGACCTGGATGAGCTCCTGGTACGGGCCACGTTCTCTTCCATGCCGCTCGCGGCCAGCATCAGTGCCGTCAGCCTAGAGGTTGCCCAGCCTGGACCCTCAGACGGACCCCGGGCCCTTGAGGTGGAAGAATGCCGCTGCCCGCCGGGCTATGCTGGCTTGTCCTGCCAGGTGAGCATGTGGCCAGCTGAGCCACCTTTGCACAGGCAGAGCAGTGTCAGCAAGCTGACCAACTGGCATCACCACGGCCTGTGATTACTGTCATAACTGTAGTAACCCCCAGCACTGCATCATCCCAAGTGTTCCTCCCAGCAGCCCTGAGATATGTATAAGTATCCTACTTAACAGATTTTAAAAAAATCGAGGCACTGAGGCATGATGACATGCCCAAGGTACTCATGTGGCCAAAACTAATCTGAAGCCAGGTCTGATTGACTGCAAAGCCTAGTGTGTCCTAACCACTGCATGGTACTCCCTCAAATGTGGGCTATGCGCCCCAGAGGTTGAGACCCAGCTGTGTCCTTGGGGTGCCCACCAGAGACAGGGAGACCATGCAGAAACACCGGAGAGGAGGGGTGCTGGGTCTGCTGACTGTGAATAGGACCTGTTGGGATTGAAGTTCAACCTTCCTCTCTGCCCTCAGGACTGTGCCCCTGGCTACACGCGCACTGGGAGTGGGCTCTACCTTGGCCACTGTGAGCTGTGCGAATGCAATGGCCACTCTGACCTGTGCCATGCAGAGACTGGTGCCTGCTCGGTGAGCTGCAAGCAAGGCTGGGGCGGGAGGTCATCTTCGCTGGGGCTGGCTGGGGAAACAGAGCCATGCAAAATAGTTTTAGATCCAGGGGCAAGGGCATGGGGAAGCATCCTGGTCAGCAGAGCCGATCACCATACCGGGTCACCAGGCATGGTGGAGCGTCCAGAGCTATGGAGTTACAGCCTTCTTTGTAAAGAAAATTTTGAGGCTGGATGTGGTGGCTCATGCCTATAATCCTAGCACTTTGGGAGGTGGAGGTGGGTAGATTGCTTGAGTTTAGGAGTTTAAGATCAGCCTTGAGCAAGAGCGAGACCCTATCTCTACTAAAAATAGAAAATAACCAGCTGGGCCTGGTAGTGTGCACCTGTAGTCTTAGGTATTTGGGAGGCTGAGGTAAGAAGATCATTTGAGCCTAAGAGTTTGAGGTTGCTGTGAGCTTTGACACCATAGCACTCTACCTTGGGTAACAGAGTAAGACTCTGTCTCTAAGAAAACTTTGGTTTTGCTTTTTTTTTTTTAATTCATTAATTTTTTTGAGACAGAGTCTCACTGTGTCACCCTTGGTAGAGTGCCATGGTGTCACAGCTCACAGCAACCTCAAACTCTTGGGCTTAAGCGATTCTCTTGCCTCAGCCTCCCAAGTAGCTGGGACTACAGGCGCCCACCACAACGCTCAGCTATTTTTTGGTTGTAGTTGTCACTGTTGTTTAGCTGGCCTGGGCCAGGTTTGGACCTGCCAACCTGGGTGTATGTAGCCGGCGCCCTACCCACTGAGCTACAGGGGCCGCCTGGTTTTGCTTATTTTTTTAATCACCAAAGTGACACATAGTCTCTGTAGAGACAAAAGACTACAGAGAGAAGTCAAAAGGAAAGGAAAATTCCCTGTAATCCTAAAACTTGGAGGAATCACTGTCAATTTTAGAGTGAGCTCTCTTGCTCCTTTTCTGGGCAAATACATATACATATTAATAATATACTCCTCACTTTCCAAATTAACATAGGCTCATTATGCTTGGGATAATCAGCTTTTTTCCTATACTAGTTCTTGAACATCTTTCTGTATCATTGGTATATTCTTTTAATTCCTGGACCTGTCAGAGTGTCATTTGTGTAGCCTTCCAGGGTACACGATCGGGGGCAGCTTGTTGACAGGGTCATAGACTAAACAGGGAGCAGAGACACACTCTGTTGATATAACAAACAAGGGTCTCTTTGGAGGAGAATATATAACCCACCCGTGTTTTTCTGGTGAAGCTTCCCCCCAAAATATCCAGGTATATGCCTTTATTTTCCTTTGATATTATAGGTATTTAGGTAGAAAAATATAAGAAATATAATCAACATCATTTTTTCCTTTATTTTTAAATTTTAGATTAATATGAGGGTCCATACGATTAGGTTTGCATTTGTAAGGTAAAGTCCCAGTTGTAGTAGAGTCCTTCACCCCGGAAGTGTGCCATATACCCCTACATTGGTGTGTTAGGTGGGAACTTACCAAACTCCCCTTCCCCCTTCTTGAATTTAATTGTGTTTTTTTCTTGTGTGGGCCTGTAGTTGTTGATCTACTAGTTTTAGCATAATACTGAGTACATGGGATGGTTGCTTTTCCATTCTTGAGATACTTAGGAAAATATTCTCCAAATCCATCCATATAAATACAAAAGATGCAAAAGTCTCTGTCTTTTTTAGCCTCTTTATTTTTTTTATTTATTTTTTATTGTTGTTGCAGTTTGGCCAGGGCTGGGTTCAAACCTGCCACCCTCAGTATATAGGGCTGGTGCCCTATCCGCTGAGCTACAGGTGCTGCCCCCCCCCCCTTTTTTTTTGATAGCTATTTGGATGCATGTACTTTTCACTTACCCAGTTCCCTGTTCATGGATGTTTAGGTTTGTTTCTAGCATTTTACTTTAATAAACATCACTGAGCTGAATGTCTATATAAAGAAATCTTTGTGCCCTTCCTAATGAGTGCTTTGAGATAAGTTTACAAACTTGAAATTTCTGGTAAATTTTGACACATGACTGATATCCTTGTGTCTCACAGCAATGCCAGCACAACGCTGCCGGGGAGTTCTGCGAGCTGTGTGCTCCTGGCTACTATGGAGATGCTACAGCTGGGACACCTGAGGACTGCCAGCCCTGTGCCTGCCCACTGACCAACCCAGAAAACATGTGGGTGCCCTTGTTCAAGGGCCCAGGACAAAATCCCACAGGGGGTTGGAGGGCACTGCACTGGCTTTCAGGGCAAACATGGAAGGAACAACATGGGGAGTTGGTTTTCTATGACTTGACCTTTGCTGCCCCCGACAGGTTCTCCCGCACCTGTGAGAGCCTGGGAGCTGGTGGGTACCGCTGCACAGCCTGTGAACCCGGCTACACTGGCCAGTACTGTGAGCAGTAAGTTTGCAAACAGGAGGAGGGTAGGTGACAAATGGTAGACTCCTAGGTGAGAACTCTAAATGGTGTTGCTCAGAAAAGTCTCTACTAGGATTATGTTCTTTCCCTACCCAGAACCTTCCAAAGACTCTGCATTGCTCTCGGGACAAGCACAAGCTCCTTAGCCATCTTTATTGTGGCCTGTTCTCATCCCACTTCTGACACCTAACTTTGTACTCTAGCTGGTTTTTTTAAATTCTTGATGTTCAGATCTTGCATGCACTGTCTCTTCTGCGTGGAACATTCTTCACACCCAAACCTTCCCTTCCTGGCTAACTGCTACTCAGCCTTCCAGACTCCACTCACTAATTCAGCAAAATTTGTATCCAGCATCTATTGTGGGGTTGGAGATAAAGTGGTGAACGAAGCACATTCTTTCCCAGCCCTTATGGCACCTGCCACCCCTGATAGGGGACAAGTGGGAAAACAGTAATCATGCAAACATACATTGACAAACCAAGACGAGTTCTCTGAAAAAAAGAGTACAGCCTGCTCCAAAGTAATATAGTGGCTCAGAAGTCCCATCCCCTGCAAACCCTCCTGATTCTCAGTGCCGAATCAGTGCCCCCCTTTAAGCTCTCACAGCCCTAATAATGCTTCCCTCCCTCTCGTACATAGTTTCCACATTGAGTTCCCAACTAGTCAGTTCCATAAGATCAGAAACTTTATCACGTTCAAGGCTATATTTCCAATACTTAGCATGTCACATTATAATTGTTTAATAATAGTTGCTAATGAATGTTTCCCTGGAGAATAAAGGGCCTACTCCCACATTAGCCAACCACTCCCTTACATTCTTTCTCTGCTCCCCAGTGCTCTGTGTTAGGGCCTCTTTAGTCCCCAAAGTGCTTCCAGAGCTCTGAGCCTCCTCGCCCCATACAGGACAGCCAGCCAAGCTTCTGGCTTCCTAAGTCCACCATGAAGCATTGGGACCCTTGGGACCTGACAGAGCTGGTCTTTGTTCCCCCTTGCAGGTGTGCCCCAGGTTACGTGGGTAATCCCAATGTGCAAGGGGGCCGGTGCGTGCCACAGAGTAAGTGGGACCGTGGCCCAGGGTCGGGGTGATGGGTAAGGCAGGGGGCCTGGGAGATTGGGGGATGTTAGGTCTGAGGACAGGGCCGATGATGGGACATCCCAGTCTCTGGGAGAGCAGAGATGTCTGAGACAAAGCTGTATGCTGGGGACCTCTTGCCCAACTGACCTCTCCTGTTGCCAGCAAACCAGGCCCCACTGGTGGTCCAAGTCCATCCTGCCCGGACCGTAGTGCCCCAAGGTGGCCCCCACTCCCTGCGGTGCCAGGTCAGCGGGAGCCCACCCCACTACTTCTACTGGTCTCGTGAAGATGGGAGGCCCTTGCCTAGCAGCACCCAGCAGCGACATCAAGGTACCCAGGGCCCCAGGCTCCTCAGCCCCTTGAGCCACTGCAGTGGGAGGGGAGGCAGGGGCCTGTCTCAGCCCCTTGCATATGGGACTGGATCAGAGATGGAATATATCTGTACCTACAAGCTCCCACCCCCTCTCCACCAGGCTCTGAGCTCCACTTCCCCAGTGTCCAGCCCTCAGATGCAGGGGTCTACATCTGCACCTGTCGCAACCTCTACCATGTCAATACTAGCCGGGCAGAGCTGCTGGTCACTGGTGAGTCCCTGATTCCCCTGTCCCCAGCCTGTCTGTCCTGGGCTGGACTGCTGCAGCCCCAGGCAGACTGTGCCTTCACCTGCTGGGAGGGGATAATGGTTGTGTGGACAAGGGCAGTGGCCATGGAGATGGGGAGAGGTGATGGATTCAGGGTCTGTTTTAGAGGCAGAATCGGCAGGATTTGATTGTGGTCAGGGAGAAGGAAAAGGATGGTGCCCAGGGAACTGTGTTCTGGCAACTGGGTAAATGGGCTGCTGTTTACAGAGATGGAGGAGGCGCCAGTGGGAGGGTGTCTTCATTCAGGCTCCCTCTAAACTCTGAAACAAGGATCTGTATGCAAGTAGCTGAGGGAGGTGAAGTAAGACAGGAAGGGAAGGCAGCCAATAATAAGGGTATGTTATCAAGCAAATTTCCACCATAATGCAGCAAGAAAGCTCTGAGGGCCAGTGTAAGACATGCGTGCTAGATTCCTCCTGCCCTGGAGTCCAGGGGCTGGCTGGGGGTGTGTGTACCACAGCACATGCTGCAGACGGGTCAGAGAGCATCAAAAGTTTGCCTTGGACTAGTTGAAGTCTGAGGTGTTTGGAAAGATATCTAATTGGGTCCACTAGGCAGGGAATTGAATATGTGAGAATGAACTTGGGAAAGAGGCCTCAGCCAGAGAAATGAATTTGGAAGCTGTTGGCACAGGAGTAGTGTTTAAAGCTTTGCGGCAGGATGAAGCTGGAGGACTTGCAGGAAGTATATGGCTGGAGGATAGGGCTCAGCACAGAGTCCCAGGGAGCTCCAGCATGACCATGTCAAGTTGGAGAGAAAACACAGCCAGCAAGTGGGAGGAGAGCAGCATCAAGGGAGTCAGGAGGGAAAGGGCTTCCAGGAGATCATGGCCAGCCTCGCCGCCAGGCAGTCAGAGGAGGGCAGCGAATCCACCCTCAGAGGTCCTGCCTTGACATGAGTGTTTCTCATGGGAGAGAAGGGATAGAAACCAGATTGGAGTGAAGCAGGGAACAGAAGAGAAGGCAGCTGGTATAGACGACTCTTGCAAGAGTCTTGTCTCTCAGGGGAAGCCAAGAAATGGGGCAGTGGCTGGGAGAGCAGGAGGGCCCAGGGGGGATATCAGAAATGGGACCTTTTGTCTGTGGAGCAAAATGAGCCCATGAGAGGGAAAGGAAGAAGTCCTTGGGAGGGGTCCCACATTCAGAAGGTGCAGGGGTGGGACAGAGGGAGGTGGGAAGACGGGAAAACTCCAGCTTTCTCACCAAGTGTGAGTTGAAGCCATAAGCTATGAAAGTGTCTGGGGAGGTAGGAGGAGGTGTGAAATAGTTATTTAGGAGGATAGAAACTCAAACCAGACGGAGAAACCCAGTTGGAGCTAAGTGTAAAGTGTTAGGAGCTCGTTTGTGGTCTGTGATTGTGAACTGGAGCCAAGTGGATGTGTAGTGTGATGTTCCCCAACCACATCCCGCGGGCTGCATGTGCCAGCAGGGAGAACAGGGATGGGCAGGTCCAACCAGCATGAGGGAGGGAGGTGCCAGCAACGGATGGGCAGCTAAGCTGGACCAGGCAGGAAGCGATACCCAGAAGGGGTGATTGGGAAAGAGAATGTGATCACAGAACAGGGCTCCAGCTGGTGCCAGCTCACCATGGTGGGGGCTTTCCCACACACAGAGGCTCCAAGCAAGCCCATCACAGTGACCGTGGAGGAGCAGCGGAGCCAGAGTGTGCGTCCTGGGGCCGACGTCACCTTCATCTGCACAGCCAAGAGCAAGGTTTGCAGAGCAGAAAGTAGGGGTGGGGGTGGGGCTGTCTCCTGGGATCTGAGTCCACCCCTGACCCCTACCGCTCTCCTTTGCCCGGCAGTCTCCAGCCTATACCCTGGTGTGGACCCGCCTACACAATGGGAAACTGCCAGCCCGAGCCATGGATTTCAACGGCATCCTGACCATCCGCAACGTGCAGCCCAGTGATGCTGGCACCTACGTGTGCACCGGCTCCAACATGTTTGCCATGGACCAGGGCACGGCCACGCTGCACGTGCAGGGTACAACTCTTGACTATGCCTGACCCTCCCACCCTCAGCTTTCTCCTGTGCCCACCAGGACTGGCACACCATTTCTTCGTGCAGCTGGTCATTTCTGAGCACCTGGGGTGTACCTGGTCCTGGTCAGCCTCTGAAGAAGCAGGTGGTAGATGGACACAAAGGATCTTGGCCCTTCTCAAGTATATGTTCTGATTGGGGAGGCCATAACCATGGAACAAGTGAACCAACAAGATAACTGCACATGGTGATGATTGCCAGGCTTGGGAGAAATAGAGGGATGAGAAAGCAAGAAACAAGGTGGGAGGAGGGGGCTGCTCTAGATGGGTGATCAGGGAGGGCCTCCTTAAGGAGATGACACTAAGCCGGGACTTGAAGGAAAGGTAGGTGTGGTACCCATTATCCAGCTGGCAGGGCCTCCCTAAGGAGATGACACTAAGCCGGGACTTGAAGGAAAGGTAGGTGTGGAACCCATTATCCAGCTGGCAGGTGGTAGGCAGCAGAAGCAGCACGTGCAAAGGCCCTGAGGCAGGAGCATGTTGCTGTGTTTGAGGAACAGTGATGCCAGCATGGCTGCAGCTGCAAAAGAAAGGCTGGTAAGGAACCTGGAGATGCAGGCAGACCTGAGAGAGTGCCGTCTGCAGTGGATCAGAACAGGGAGCTTGGGTTTTATACTAAAAGCAGCAGGAAGCCCTGGACAGGTCGTAAGTGGCAAACTAACAAGACCCCATCAATATTTGTTTGAGACTGAGTCTCATTATGTCACCCTCCGTAGAGTGCCATGGTGTCACAGTTCACAGCAACCTCAAACTTTTGGGCTTAAGTGATTCTCTTGCCTCAGTCTCCCAAATAGCTGGAACTATAGGCACCTGCCACAATGCTTGGCTATTTGTTGTTGTTGTTTAGCAGGCCAGGGCCAGGTTCAAACCCACCAGCCCCAGTGCATGTGGCTGGCACCTAGTCCCCATCAGTGTTTTTGAAGCTCCCTCTGGCTGCCATGTGCACAGACAGCCAGAAGGGGCTAGCCTGGAAGCAGAGTGGAGACTGTTGCCATGAGTCAGATGACACCCTCCACTCTCACGCATGTTCTTTCTCCTCCCACATCAGCCTCAGTCACCTCTTCTGCCCCCATGGTCTCCATCCACCCGCCACAGCTCACAGTGCAGCCCGGGCAGCTGGCCGAGTTCCGCTGCAGTGCCACAGGGAACCCCATGCCCAGTCTTGAGTGGACAGGTGAGGCTGTGGCGGTAGTGACCTTCAGGGCCTGGCTCTCTGGGTGTGGGAAGGCAGGGGTAGGACTTTAGGCTGTGGAGTTACAGCCCTCAGGGCACCAGGGCAGCTCCCATGTCGGTGGGCACTAACCCATGTCTCCTTGTCAGGGGGGCCTGGTGGCCAGCTCCCTCAGAAGGCACAAATCCACGGTGGCGTCTTGCGCCTGCCGGCCGCTGAGCCCTCAGATCAGGCCCAGTACCTGTGCCGGGCCCACAGCAGCGCTGGGCAGCACGTGGCCAGGGCTGTGCTCCATGTGCATGGTGAGAGGGCCAGGCTGAGGGTGGAGGCTGGGAGCCTGGAGGCAGCCCAGAAGACTATTCTCACAGGGCTCTGTCACAGGAGGCAGCGGGCCCAGGGTCCAGGTGAGCCCAGAGAAGACTGAGGTGCAGGAAGGCAGCACCGTGAAGCTGTACTGCAGGGCTGCAGGTGTGCCGAGTGCCACCATCACCTGGAGGAAGGAAGGCGGCAGCCTCCCCCCACAGGTAAGCAGAACCAGCCCACCCAGACGCACAGTCTCCATGGAGAGTCTCAGTGCTGGCCACCCCCCACCTCCGAACTTGTCTCTGTTCCCTTCACTCCCTGCAGGCATCCTCTTTGAACCTGGTTTTGTCCTCCTGGGTGCCCCCCGGGGTGCTAACATTGGCTCTGTGCCTGCCTCTACCTCTTATGCCCTGTCTGCCCCCTCGCTGGTGGCCCTACCAGGCTGCCTCTTGAGTGGCTGATCCTTCTCGCCGCACGGCAGGCCCGGTCTGAGCACACGAACATCCCCACACTGCTCATCCCAGCCATCACAACCACTGATGCCGGTTTCTACCTCTGTGTGGCCACCAGCCCCGCAGGCACTGCCCAGGCCCGGATTCAAGTGGTTGTCCACCCAGGTGCGGGACCTCTGGGCACTGTGGGAGTGGGGGGTCAGCCAGGGCTCCCCTGAGACCTGCTCACGACCCCTCTTCTCCAGCCTCGGGTGCCAGCTCACCACCAGTCAGGATTGAGTCCTCATCGCCTTCTGTGATGGAAGGACAGACACTTGACCTCAACTGCGTGGTGGCAGGGTCAGCCCACACCCAGGTCACATGGTATAGGCGAGGAGGCAGGCTGCCTCCCCATGCCCAGGTAGGAGGGTCCTGAGCCTGTGACAGAGGTCTTGGGGAGCAAGGCCTCCAGTTGGGTGGTGGGACCCTGCCCTGGAGGAGGTTGCACCCTGCCCCATACCCTCTCCAGCAGGACCCAGTCCTCTTCCTCCCTCCTCAGCTCCTGGCATAGGATGGCTCCTGACAAAAGCCCTGAGATTTGGTGAATGAATCACTAAGGCTCAGAGGGAGTGGTGACTATGGACCCCATCCCTGCCCTCACATATCTCTGGCTCCTGGTCCAGGTCCATGGCTCCCGGCTGCGGCTCTCCCAGGTTTCCCCAGCTGATTCTGGAGAATATGTGTGCCGGGTGGAGAATGGATCAGGACACAAGGAGACTTCCATCACTGTTTCTGTCCTCCATGGCACCCATTTGGGCCCCACTCAAACTCCAGGTGAGGAGCCCAGTAGGTCTGAGCAGGGGTTACGTCCCCTCTCCTCCCAGAGAAGGTGCCTGTGGCCCCTTCAGTGGCGTCAGAACAGTGGGGACATTCCAGGCAGGCTTTGACCCTCCACCATCTTCTCAGGGAGATTAAGGGACTGAAGGTGGGGACAGGTTGGTGGAGCTTAGCTGGGGCCCCACATGAGAGTAACGTTTCAAATTTATCAGGAAGCAGCAGAGAGTCCAGATTGAACCTTGGCTGGTAATCAGGCTGACCTAGGTTCAAATCCTGCTCTGCCCTTTATGAGCCTTGAACCAGTTTTTACCTATTGGGGCCTTGCATTCCTCATCTGTGAAACGGGACAGTACTACTCACCTGCTTGGTCATGGTGTGGTTTAAATGAGATGGTGTCAGTGGAAACTACTTGTGAGCACGCAGTAACTCTGCAGAAGGGAGTTGTATCATTGTTGTCTACAGCCTGGGTGGTGAAGGCTACGCGTTCCCTGCAGGCCAGAGCAGTTCATCATCAAGAAGTCATGGGTGGAGGCCAGGCACAGTGACTCATGCCTGTAATCCAAGCGTTTTGGAAGCCTGAGGCAGGCTGATCCCTTGAATTCAAGAGTTCAAGACCAGCCTAAGCAGGAGCAAGACCCTGTTTTTACTAAAAATAGAAAAATGAGCTAGGCCTGTAGTCCTAGCTACTGAGGAGGCTGATACAGGAGGATCACTGAGCTCAGGAGTTTGAGGTTGCTGTGAGCTGGGATGATGCCATGGCATTCTAGTCTGGGCAACAGTGTGAGACTCTGTCTCAAAACAAAGAAGTCATAAGTGAGCAAATGGGCCTCCAGCTCCCAGTGAGAGGTGGAGGTGGGAAGGAGGCTCACTCCACTAGCCATCCTAAGGCAAAAGAGTATGATCCCAGACCCAGAAAGGCCACCTGTTAGCCCTTCCAAGCTAGAGCCTGGTCAGATCTCAAGAACCCAGACCTCTGAGCAACCTCTCTGTGCCCCCCAGCCTCTGGCAGCACCCAGCCCATCCGCATCGAGTCCTCCTCCTCACGTGTGGCCGAAGGGCAGACCCTGGATCTGAACTGTGTGGTGCCTGGGCAGGCCCATGCCCAGGTTACATGGCACAGGCGTGGGGGCAGCCTCCCCGCCCAGCACCAGGTATGGCAGCCCCAGGACCGGCATGCTGGAAAGGTTGGATGGAGCTCTCCAAACCCCTCCTAACCCATCTGTCTGCCTACAGACCCATGGCTCGCTGCTGAGGCTGTACCAAGTGTCCCCTGCTGACTCAGGCGAGTACGTGTGCCGAGTGGTGGGCAGTTCTGTGCCCCAGGAGTCCTCTGTCCTCGTCACCATTGAGCCCTCTGGCTCCATCCCTGGTGAGTGACTCCCAGTGACATGGTAAGCTGAGGGTGCAGTGAGCCCTCCAGTGAGGTCCGAATGACTCCTGTTGCTAACACCGGGCAGGAGGCCCAGGTGGGAGTTGGCCACAGGGCCCCACCCAGGCAGATGCCACTTATCTGAGTCAATGCTGTCTTCCCTCCTCACTTTGTCCTTGGTGTCTATTCCTGCCCCATCTTCCTCTCTCCCAGCCCCATTACCCTCATCACTCTCACTTCTTTACTTCCCTCTGGAAGGCTCTGCCCATTGCTGAGCTAAGACCATCAAACCTCAGGCCACCAGGCCCTAAGAACATGGGCCTGGCCTCAGAACCTGAGGCTCAGCGGGCTCCAGGGTGAGGGCTCCTGCCCTCTGTTCTGAGAGCACATACATGTACTACCCTCACTCCTGTCCTCAGCCCCAGGACCCATCCCACCTGTCAGGATTGAGTCTACATCCTCCACAGTGACCGAGGGGCAAACCCTGGATCTGAGCTGTGTGGTGGCTGGGCAGGCCCATGCCCAGGTCACATGGTACAAGCGTGGGGGCAGCCTCCCCGCACGACACCAGGTACACAGCCCCAGGAACATGGGAAGTGGCCATGGATGGGAGTTGTGGGGTCTGGGGGGGCTGGTAGTTCTCTGCCCAGGGAGGCAGCGATGGGGGCATCTACTGGGCTCTGGAAAGCCCCTCTCTCACGCCCCTGCCCATGCTGCCCAGGTGCGTGGCTCCCGCCTGTACATCTTCCAGGCCTCACCCGCTGATGCGGGTGAGTACGTTTGCCGGGCCAGCAATGGTATGGAGGCCTCCATCACCGTCACAGTAACCAGGACTCAGGGAGCCAACTTTGCCTATCGTGAGTGGGGACACCAGGTGGGCAGGGATGCAGAAAGAGGACAGGCTGGGCTACCTCAGAGGAGTGACCAGTGACTGTCCTATCCCCCAGCCCCTGGCAGCACCCAGGCCATCCGCATCGAGTCTTCCTCCTCACAAGTGGCCGAAGGCCAGACCCTGGATCTAAACTGCCTGGTACCTGGGCAGCCTGATGCCCAGGTCACATGGCACAAGCGTGGGGGCAGCCTCCCTGCTCGGCACCAGGTATGGAACTGGAAGACAGATAGGCCATGAAGAGGAGGGGTCTCCTGGGTGGTGGCAGCTCCTCTGAGGTAGGGGAAGCCCAAGATCCCAACATACAGGTGTGCAGTGCACTGGTTAGAACCCGGGATATAGGACCCACCCGCCTAGCCATGAAACCTGGTTTCAGCATTTACTAACTTATGACTTTGGGCAAGTTACTGAACTTCTCTGCACTATGGTTTCAGCAACTATAAAATGGTAACAATAGTACCTACTTTATAGGATTGTCTTCAAGGTTAAAGTTAGTATACATGCAAAGCAGAGCTTAGGCTCCTAGAAAGTGCTCTAAGCTCTATGGGAGGCCAAGGTGGGAGGATTGCTTAAGCTCAGGAATTCAAGATCAGCCTGAGCAAGAGTGAGACCCCATCTGTACTAAAAAATAGAAAAATTAGTTGAGCACTGTGGTGAATGCCTGTAGTTCCAGCTACTCAAGAGGCTAAGGCAAGAGGATGGCTTGAACCCAGGAGTTTGAGGTTTCTATGAGCTACGATGCCACGACACTCTAGCCAGGGTGACAGAGTGAGACTGTCTAAAAAAAAGAAAAAGTGCTTTACACTGTTGATATTACCATAATACCATTGTTATTACTGTATTTTGTAGAATTTAGGATACCACTTTTTCCAAGATGCACTATTATTTTATGTACCTTTGAGGGGGAAAAAAAGTTTCCATTTAAAATTGCAAGATTATTTATACTAGATGCTTCTTGGTTTCAGAGGCATTGAGATGTGTGTCTGGAATTGATGGAGTGTGGAATGAGTGTGTGCCTGGCTCACCAGGGCCCCTCTGGCTCACCACCCCACTTCTGGGACCATAATCCACCAAGCAGGGCAGGGAAGCTGAGCTGGAGCCCGTGGCCAGGCTTCCAGGTCAAAGGGAGGCAGGGCTACAGGTTAGGGGTCCACAACAGCTCCCTCTGACTCACTCCCCAACTCCCGGACAGACCCACGGCTCCCTGCTGAGACTAAACCAGGTGTCTCCTGCTGACTCTGGTCAGTATGTGTGCCGAGTGGTGGGTGGCTCTGTGCCCTTGGAGGCCTCTGTCCTGGTCACCATTGAGCCTGCAGGCTCTGTGCCTGGTGAGTAGCTCTGGGGGAGGGGGAGGTTCATGGGCCAGCCTGGGGGGTATCTCCCCACTGCAGCCAAGGCAGGGTGGGGGGCCATGCATCTGCTGTGAGACCAATAGCCTGTCTCTTCCCACCTTATGGCCAAGCACTGACCCTCTGCCCTCTGTCCCCAGCACTTGGGGTTACCCCCCCAGTCCGGATCGAGTCATCTTCCTCACATGTGGCTGAAGGGCAAACCCTGGATTTGAACTGCCTCGTTGCTGGGCAGCCCCATGCCCAGATCACATGGCACAAGCGCGGGGGCAGCCTCCCTACCCGGCACCAGGTAGGAAACGGGGGCTCAAGGAAGGCCCAGGAGACCTTGTGACCGTGGGATAAAGAGCAGAGGCTTTGGATTCAGGCATATTTCAGTTCAGACTCTGCTGTGCCACTTGCCTATCGAGAGGCCTGAGGCCAGTCACCTGATTCCCTGACCCTCCAGTGCCCTCATTTATCAAATGGGCATACCCTGCCTGCCTCACCCACCCCATACCAGGTCAACAAATTCTGGTGCCCAACTTTTCCCTGGTGCAGGGTCTTAGCAGTCCTTGGCATGGGTGAGCTGGCAGCTAAACCCAGTCCTGACACTGGGGCAGGAGAAATAAAGAGAGAAGTTGGTTCTCCCTGGAAGATCTTTGTCACACTCAAGCCGACTGGGCCAGAAGGGGGACTAGGGAAGGAACAGGAGCCCTAGTGCCTGGCCCTGATCCCTGCCTCCTCCCACCTGCCCCTCACAGGTTCATGGAACAAGGCTGCGGCTGCTCCAGGTGACCCCAGCCGATTCTGGGGAGTATGTGTGCCGCGTGGTCAGCAGCTCGGGCACTCAGGAAGCCTCCGTCCTTGTCACCATCCAGAAGCGCGTTGGCACCTTCCACTGTGAGTGTCAAAGGGATCCTGCAATGATGGAGGGCTGCCAGGAGCTAACTCTGCCCTCAGCAGCTCCCATGCCCTACCTTCTGTCTCACCCTCCCAGCCCAGAGTGTGGTGTACCCCGTCCGTATCGAGTCCTCCTCAGCTTCCCTGGCCAATGGACATACCTTGGACCTCAACTGCCTAGTTGCTAGCCAGGCCCCCCACACCATCACCTGGTATAAGCGTGGAGGCAGCTTACCCAGCCGACACCAGGTACACAGCCGTGGGCAAGGATGGCAAAGGCAGGGTGCACTGGCCCTGACAAGAAGTGGGGGTGGTTCTTAGAGCCTTGCTCTGTGCTTATTCAGTCATTCAACAAACACTGGGTGTCCTTGCCCTGTACTGGTGCAGAGGATACAGAGCTAAGTCTTGCTAATCTTAGGTGGACCCACTGACACACTGAATTTCCCTGAGAAACTGCTCCAGGCCAAGTCCTGAGCAGTCCTGAGTTGGCAGATCCCAGCTGGAATCAGACAGTTGTCTGCCCTTGGGCAGCTTGTGGGCTGCAGGAGCCCTAGCAGGGTGCTATGTCTACACTGGGGAGGGTCTTGGCAGGCTTTCTGGAGAGGTGACAAAAGACCAGAGGCACCATCCACCCCAGTCCAGGCACAGGGCACACACCTTGCCAGGGACCGCAGGAAAGCCACTGGGTAGGCTGGGGGCCCAGCACCAGTCACAGCAGGAGGGCTCCCAGAGTCCTGGGGCGGCAGCAGCAGTGCCGAGATGTGGTGGGGTCACCCCCACCCACTGACACCTGCTTCATTCAGATTGTGGGCTCCCGGCTACGGATCCCTCAAGTGACTCCTGCAGACTCAGGAGAGTACGTGTGTCACGTCAGTAATGGTGCCGGTTCCCAGGAGACCTCTCTTGTTGTCACCATCCAGGGCAGTGGCTCCTCCCATGGTGAGAGCACAGAGGGCAGGGGTCCAGGTAAAGCGGGTGCGGAGGAAGCAGGGTAGTCCGTAGTGCCATACTGTTGCCTGACTGGCTGCATGGGCTGTCCCCCCCTCCCCAGGGCCCAGCATCTTCCACCCGATCAGGATCGAGTCCTCATCCCCCACAGTGGTGGAAGGACAGACCTTGGATCTGAACTGTGTGGTGCCCAGACAGCCCCAGGCTGTCATCACGTGGTACAAGCGTGGGGGCAGTCTTCCCCCCCAACACCAGGTATAGAGTGGAGCCACAGCTATAGGGGTTGGGACCCTGATCTCCTGGGATGGGCAGTGCAGGGACAGTCCCGTGGGCTCCTCTCCTACCCTGGAGGCCCCCACATGCTGGTCCTGGGGAGACAGAAGGCAGCCTTGGCAGGCCTGACAGAGGAGGCCTGAGCCAGCTGGTGACTCTGGGGCCCTCCCTCTCCTGTCCATCTCCACCCACCCACCCAGGTCCATGGTTCCCACTTGCGGTTACATCAGATGTCTATAGCTGACTCAGGCGAGTATGTGTGCCGAGCCAACAACAACATTGATGCTCTGGAGACATCCATCGTGATCTCCGTGTCCCCCAGCACAAGCACCCCCTCCAGTGAGTCCACTGAAGCAAACACAGTGACAGTGCTTCTTGGGGAGAAGGAGCTTTGGAGTCAGAGTCCTCAGACCCAGTGGAGGCCAGGGTCAGGGCTATGCACAAAGATGCCTGGGTTCAAATCCCACCTACACCACTAAGGACCTTAGAGTTACTTTCCCTTCCCAGCCTCAGTTTCTTCACAGTGAAATAGCGATCTCAATCCTTCTTCCCCCACAGAGCTACACTCCCAATGCAGTGGCCATGAGGCACTGTGGCAATGAAAATTAAATACATTTTAAAATTCTATTTTTAACATTTCAGTGCTCATTATCCACACGTGTCTAGTGGCCACTTCTTGGCCAATGAGATAAAAGAACATTTCTATCATCAAAGGAAGTTTATGAATTTTGTGAGGATTGCGTTAATATGTATAAGGTGCTTAGAATAATAGCCAGCAGGCGGGGGGTGGTGGCTCCTGCCTGTAATCCTAGCACTCTGGGAGGCCGAGGCAGGCAGATTGCTTGAGCTCAAGAATTCGAGACCAGCCTGAGCAAAAGCGAGACCCCATCTCTACTAAAATAGAAAAACTGAGGCAAGAGGATCACTTGAGCCTAGGAGTTGGAGGTTTCTGTGAGCTATGACGCCATGGCACTCTACCCGGGGCAACAGCTTGAGACTCTGTCTCCAAAAAAAAGAAGAATGCCCAGCACTCTATAAGAGTTTAATACGTGTTAACTCTTGTTACCCTAGGGCAGTGGTTCTCAACCTGTGGGTTGCAACCCACAGGAACTGTATTAAAGGGCCACAACATTAGGAAGGTTGAGAACCACTGCCCTAGGGGATAGGTTTCTGTGGCTGAATGTCCCCCCAACCCAGTCCCCAAATATGACAATGGCTGAGCCCTGACTTGCTGCTTCTGTGCCCTAGTCTCTGGCAGTACCATGCCCATCAGAATTGAGTCATCGTCATCACAGGTGGCTGAAGGGCAGACCCTGGATCTGAACTGTGTGGTGCCCGGGCAGGCCCATGCCCAGGTCACGTGGCACAAGCGTGGGGGTAGCCTCCCCAGTCACCATCAGGTATGTGGCTGCTGGAAGTGGTGGGAGGGTTTCTGGATGTGGGGACCCTGCCTAGCTTGTGAGCCCTCCTGAGATAAGGGGCCTGCCCGGGTCAGAGATTACCAGGGGTCCTCAAACTGCGGCCCACAGGCCACATGCGGCCGTGTGATTGTATTTGTTCCAGTTTTTGTTTTTTTACTTCAAAATAAGATATGTGCAGTGTGCGTAGGAATTTGTTCATAGTTTTTTTTTAAACTTATAGGCCAGCCCTCCAACAATCTGAGGACAGTGAACTGGCCCCCTGTTTAAAAAGTTGGAGGACCCCTGGATTAGATACTGACCCCGGGTCTTTAAAGATTCCAGACTGGCACCTTACTCTGTTCCTCTGCCCTGTCCCTGTCCAGGCCCATGGCTCACGGCTACGGCTGTACCAGGTGTCCCCGGCCGACTCGGGCGAGTATGTATGCCATGTAGTGGGCAGCTCTGGCCCCCTAGAGGCCTCGGTCGTGGTCACCATTCAGGCCTCTGGCTCAAGCTCTGTCCACGTGCCTGGTAAGGGTCTTTGCAGTGGGTCTGGGAGGCCAGAGGAGGAAGGACCAGAGGCAGAGCTGGGGGAAGGAAATACTTTTTGGCCCTTGGAGACAACTGCTTTTCTAACCCCAGGTTTCACCCTCTGCCACCCCCATGGTCCCTGGACCAAAATGCCAAGTCGCTTGGGGTGGTTCCTGCCCCTCGGGAGCACAGGCTTTGGAGTCTGGCATCTGCAGCTTGAGTCCCAGCTCCTCTGTCCATGCTCAGAGATGTTGCACAGGCCTTCACCTCTCTGTGTGTCACTGTCCCCATTGTGAAGTGGGTAGTAGAGACCTTGTCCTCTGCTATCTCATTACAGAAACGATTCAGTGAGTTCCCTGAAGCCCAGAGCTGCACCTCTGGGGGTATTGGATGGTGATTTTACATTGTGCTCCTCAATAAACATCTTCACTAGTAGTAGCGGTATATTGGGGGAAAAACACGACACATCAGACCTGTCCTTATTTCGTGGAAATCATTGCCTATAATGGGGCTAAATTCCTAAGGGTTTTTAAAGTGAATCAATTGAAAGGAAAACACGGTCAGTAGCACAGGAGGCCACACACTGCAGCAGAAATCACGCTAGCACATGATTGCTAAGTGATCTGGCAATCCTGGGGGCTGGGCTATGTTAAGTTCATTCATGAAATGGACGTATCAATTCATTTCATCTTCCCAGCTGCCCTTGAAGGTAGGTGTAATTGTTCTCTCCATTTTACAAATGTGGAAACTGAGACACAGAAAGGTGAAGTAACTTCCTGAAGGTCACACAACTAAGAAGTGACAGAGCTAGGATTTGAACCCAGGCCACCTAGCCCGAGTTTGGCAAACATCACTGACCTGTGTAGAGGTGTCTGTCACCAAGCCCTGCCCCCAGTAGTGCTGGGACATGGGAAGAGAAAGAGATGGTGGGTCCACTGCCTCAGAGTGGGGCCAGGGCAGTAAAGCACCTCTAACACCTTTGGTGAGCCCAGCTGCTCTGAGCCTCTAGAATGGGAAAGGAAAAAAGCCGGATGGCCTCTGGTCTGAACATCTGGATACCCACAGAGGGGCTGAGGGCACCAAAGTAGGTCTTAGTTCACTTTTCTCTCCCTGTGCCCAGTCCCAAGTGGAGCCACACCCATCCGCATCGAGACCTCCTCCTCTCGAGTGGCCGAAGGGCAGACCCTGGATCTGAACTGCATTGTGCCTGGGCAGCCCCATGCCCAGGTCACGTGGCACAGGCGTGGGGGCAGCCTCCCCACCCGGCACCAGGTAAGAGGGTTGGAGGAAGCAGGATGCACCCTCCACAGCTCCACAGCACCTCGGTGCAACACAGAAAAGGACACCTCTTATTCAGGACACTTGACTTCCTCCTAACAGAGAAAATATAATAAATATGTACTCCACACTGTCTAATGTCAAAGGAGGTTGCCTTTGCAGATTACAGTCCTGAGGTACCAGAGGCTTTGTACGTCTGAAGGCCTTGACCAGGGGCCTGCCAGCTCATTCTCCCCACTGTCGTCCCCATCCTGATCAGGTCCACGGCACCCTGCTGAGGCTGAACCAAGTGTCCCCGGCTGACTCCGGCGAGTACTCATGCCAGGTGACCAGAAGCTCAGGCACTCAGGAGGCATCTGTCCTAGTCACAATTGAAGCCTCCAGCCCAGGCCCCATTCCTGGTGAGTACCAAGGAGCAGTAGGTGATGCCGGGGTTCTTGTTGTCCTGGGGATGGGGTTTCTACAGCTGAGGATCAAGCCAACCTAGGTGCTCCCAAATATGGCTATGGCCAGCACCTGACTAGCTATTTCTGTGTTTCTAGTCCCTGGTAGCTCTTGGGTCCCTCCCTTCAACCAGCCCTGGGTCTCATGACAACACCTTAGTCCCTAGGGAAAGGAGACCCTCCTTAGGTGAATGCAGCACAGCCTGCTGTCAAATTGCTGTGCCTCCAGGAGGACCAAGGGGCCTCAGTGTCACACCTTCAGTCCCTGCCTTCATCCCCAGGAGCTTGGCCTCTCTCACCCACCCGCTCTGCCCACAGCCCCAGGACTGGCCCAGCCTGTCCGCATCGAGGCCACCTCCTCACATGTGGCTGAAGGGCAGACCCTGGATCTGAACTGCGTGGTGCCCGGGCAGGCCCATGCCCAGGTCACGTGGTACAAGCGTGGAAGCAGCCTGCCGGCTCAGCACCAGGTAAGGGGCCAGGATGGGGAGGACTCCAGGACAGGCAAGGATTCAACCTGCCACCTGCACCCAAATCTTCAACCAACTCCAGCTACTTGGGGACCACATGGGATAAAATACTTTGGGGGGAAGAGGTCACCAGCCTGGGAGTTGAAAGACTGGGTTTCTCTCCTGGCTCTGCTGCTGAGCAATTTCTGGAGGCTCAGTTTCCCTACTATAAAGTGAGTAGGTTGGACTTCTACCCAGGCCCAAGCTGGAGCTCTGAGTGCCCCAGCTGGGAGCTAGGGGAGAACTTGGAGACTGCCCTTGTCCTGGGGCTTTGGCCTGACAGCTGCCCCTCCTCACTTGACAGACCCATGGCTCCCAGCTGCGGCTCCACCATGTCTCCCCGGCTGACTCGGGAGAGTATGTGTGCCGCGTGGCCGGTGGCGCAGGCCCTCAGCAGGAGGCCTCCTTCACAGTCACCGTTATACCCAGTGAAGGGTCCTCCTACCGTGAGTGTGGCAGATGTCACGGCAAGGGAGGAGGGATGACAGCTACGCAGGCCCCCTGCTGAGCCCAGCTCCCTTCCCTGTTACCCTAGGCCTCAGGAGCCCTGTCATCTCCATCGACCCGCCCAGCAGCATTGTGCGGCAGGGCCAGGACGCCAGCTTCAAGTGCCTCATCCATGAGGGGGCAGCCCCCATCACCCTCGAGTGGAAGACCCGGAACCAGGAGCTGGAGGGTGAGCCAGGCAGACTAGAGGAGGGGTGATGGCCACGGTGTGCACGGGTGGAACAGAAGGCCAGGGACATACTGCATCCACTGGATGACCCTGGGGAAGGCCCTTCCCTTTGGGGGCCTCAGTGTCTACATCCATATGGTGAGGGACCTTGACCCAGGAGTCTCCATGGACTTTTTTTTTTTGAGACAGAGTCTCACTTTGATGCTGTTGGTAGAGTGCTGCCATCATAGCTCACAGCAACCTCAAACTCCTAGGCTCAAGAAATCCTCTTGCCTCAGCCTCCCGAGTAACTGGGACTATAGGCACTCGCCACGACAAGCAGCTAATTTTGCTAGTTTTAGTAGAGGTGGGGTCTCACTCTTGATCTGGCTGGTCTTGAACGCCTATGCTCAAGGGATTCTCCTGCCTTGACCTCCCAGAGTATTAGGATTACAGGTGTGACTACCAATGCCCAGCCTTCAAGGACTTTTTTATTTTCTGCCATCTGTGACTCCATGAGCTAAACACACCTAGGCTGGAGGGGTCAGTGGGGCACCAGCTGGCAGCACCAAGACAAGAGAAGGACTAGGTCACTCTCCCTTACCTTTCTCTCCCTGATCCAACCCCACAGACAACGTCCACATCAGCCCCAACGGCTCCATCATCACCATTGTGGGCACCCGGCCCAGCAACCATGGCACCTACCGCTGTGTGGCCTCCAATGCCTATGGTGTAGCCCAGAGTGTCGTGAACCTCAGTGTGCATGGTAAGGGGGGGGGCATCCACCCCAGGGCGTCTGCTGCCCTCCTGATGCTCAGCTCAGATCCTCAAGGATGAAATCCTGCCTCCACCACCGACTTCCTTTTGGACATTTTCCCTCTCTGAGCCTCAGTTTCCATCTCAGAGCAGGGGGGCCACTGGTGCCCACCTAGCAGTGAGCTGGAGTCATGGTAGTACACAGGGCCAGCCCTGCACGTGTGTCAACGCTTATCATTCCTCCGGATAGGGCCCCCTACTGTGTCCGTGCTTCCCGAGGGCCCCGTGAGGGTAAAGGTGGGAAAGGCTGTCACCCTGGAGTGTGTTAGTGCTGGTGAGCCCCGCTCCTCTGCTCGTTGGACCCGCATTGGCACTCCTGTCAAGCTGGAGCAGCGGATGTATGGGCAAGTGGACAGCCACACAGTGCTACAGGTGAGGCAAGGGCTATTTTGCCTCTGGGTCTGAGGACCAGTCCAGAGCCCAGCCTTGAGCAGGTGCATGGTGGAAGGGCAGCTGAGTGATGGAGAGAGGAAAGGAGAGATGGGATGGGTGCAAGATGGGTGTAGATGGGAAGGTGAGAGGGAAGAAGGGAAAAAGAATGGGTGGAGGGACAGATGGGGTGATGGCCATGTGGATGAATGGATTCAGGGGGTGTCATGAGGTGAGAGTTCTCAAGCAGCCAGATGGGAGAGCTGAAAATCAAGGAAGGAGTACAGAAAAGAGAGAAAACCAAGCCACAGCCAGGGCCAATGTCAGCATTCCCACTTGGTAAGCACATGACCACCTCCCTTGCTTTCTCCCAGATTTCATCAGCTGAGCCATCAGATGCAGGCACGTACGTGTGCCTTGCTCAGAATGCACTGGGCACAGCACAGAAGCGGGTGGAAGTGATCGTGGACACAGGCACTGTGGCCCCAGGGGCTCCCCAGGCCCAGGTGGAAGAAACTGAGCTGACTGTCGAGGCTGGGCACACGGCCACCCTGCGCTGCTCAGCCACAGGTGTGCGCCGGGGCCTGATTTATAGACGTGTGAGGCTTGGAGATGATGTCGTGTCCAGGGATACAGAGCAGGGGTGGGCTTTATTGGCAGCATCTCCCAGTGATAACTGAGGTGTCCCCTTAGTGGCCCCCATGGAGGGGCAGAATCACCCAGATCCCTTCCCCACCAATGAATACCACCCTCAGCTATCCCCTGGGGCAGCCCAGCGACTTCTGCCATCTTCCACTCTCCTCCGCAGGCAGCCCCATGCCCACCATCCACTGGTCCAAGCTGCGCTCTCCACTGCCCTGGCAGCACAAGCTGGAAGGCGACACACTGATCATCCCGAGGGTAGCCCAGCAGGACTCGGGCCAGTACATCTGCAATGCCACCAGCCCTGCTGGGCACTCTGAGGCCACTGTCGTCCTACATGTGGAGAGTAAGACACTCACTTCCTCTTTTGGGGCCTCCCACTGTGCACGGTGTGGAGGCCTGAGCCACCCCACCAGGCTCCACTGTGGACAGAAACCCATCCAGAGGCCCGTATATACCTCAGGGACCCATAGCCGGCCCTTGCCTGATAACCAGTATCCAACCCTTCCTGGCACCTTCGCTCTCTTTACCCCTGTCATCTGGGCTCACCATCTGGCTTCCTTGGTCCTTTATCCAACTACCTATTGCCATGCTTGACCTCTGTGTTCCTCCCGTCCAGGCCCGCCGTACGCCACCACAGTTCCAGAGCACGCATCAGTGCGGGCAGGGGAGACAGTGCAGCTCCAATGCCTGGCTCACGGGACAGCCCCGCTCACCTTCCAGTGGAGCCGCGTGGGTGGCAGCCTTCCTGGGAGGGCAACCACCAGGAACGAGCTGCTGCATTTTGCATCTGTGGCCCCTGAGGACTCAGGCCGCTACCGCTGCCAGGTCACCAACAAGGTGGGCTTGGCGGAGGCCTTTGCCCAGCTGCTGGTCCAAGGTAAGCTCAGGGTGGGTGGAAGGGGGTCAGCTTTCCTCCAGGCCCTTCAATGACCCAGCCATGGGTATCTGAGACCCACACATGGGGTATGAAGTCCTTCCTCCCTCACCCCACCTGGAGGACCCTCCTCCCTCATGTTCCCCAAGGCCAGGAAGACCCTCAATTGCTGAGTTCTCAGCTCTTCTGGCTCTCATGGCTGCTTCCCTCCCTTGGCACTGACCTTGAACTGCCAGAGGAAGTGATTATGTTTACATTAACAGCAGCCTACATCACCTGCCAGAGAATGAGGACACACAGAACAGGGCCTGGGCCTGCAACAGGCTGGGTAAAGCTTGACAGGGACAAAAATAAATAAATAAATGTCAGGCAGTGCCCACCCCCAGGCCTTCAGTAGGACCCCAGAACATCCAACATCTCTGTAGTCTCCTACGTCAATGATAAAAGCCAGATGAGCCACAAAACTCATAGCCCACTGGTCGAGAGCCTGGACTCTGGAGTCAGAGAGAGTTCAAAGCCCAGCTTGGTCACTTGCTAGCCTTGCAATCTTGGCCAAGTCATTTAACCTTTTTGAGCCTCAGTTTCTTCATCTATAAATGGAGGGAATGATACTGACCACATAGGCTGAGATAGAAAGGTACATGTATCAATCCTGGGGCTTGTAATTGGCATTTAGCAAATAGGAATGACATGTGTCCAGGCCCACCCCCACTATCCCCTGCACGTGTAGGTGTCTTCCCCATGGCCAGGTTCCTGGATTCCTTATTTTAGACTACAGCTGTCCTTCCTTAAAATGTCTGGGCACCTCTGCTCTCATTATGGACTGCCCTCTGCACCCAAAAGCCAAAAGCTCTGGAACCTAGGCCTGCACTGCACAGGCCTTCTGCCATGTTGGCTGAGTGACTGCCCGAGTGAGCAGATAAATGAATCTGCCACTGAAAGGTCTTTTTTCCCTGGCTAGAGAGGTGACCAGGAGAAGAAAGTCACTTGACTGTTGAGATGGGGGTTTCCTGGGTCTCTGGGGAGGGCATGAGGGACATCCCATATACACGTACCTGCAGAACCTTCTATATGTCCCTGCAGGCCCCTCCGGCTCTCTCCCTGCCACCCCCATCCCAGCAGGATCCACGCCTACCGTGCAGGTCACACCTCAGCTGGAGACCAAGAGCATTGGAGCCAGTGTTGAGTTCCACTGTGCTGTGCCCAGTGTCCCGGGCACCCAGCTCCGTTGGTTCAAGGAAGGGGGTCAGCTGCCTCTTGGCCACAGTGTGCAGGATGGGGTGCTCCGGTGAGTAGAGCAGGGGCAGGACTGGACTTGGGTAGCACAGCCTGAGGCTCACATTGGGGCTGAGTTAAAATACCTGCTCTACGGGCTCAACATGAAGCAGTGTCCTTGGGCAAGTCACTTTACCTGTCTGAGCCTCAATTTTCTCACCTGTATGATGGGTTACATAAGAGTAAATGAGATCTGAAGCACTTGCACAGTGCTTGGTGCATGGAAGGCCCTTAGTAAACAGCAGCCCACATTTATATTATTATTGGAGGGAAAAGTGAACAGGCTCTGGGGTCAGATATACACAAATGACCCTGGATCTCAGCTCTGCTACTTATGACAGTGCAATCTTGAGCTCGCTCTAGACCATAAGGTCTTTATCTGAAGTAGGTGTGGTTCCCCCCCCCCCCCAACCTACCTGCCTTGTGTGGTTTTTGGAAGACTAGAAGTTGCCATTGTGTGCCGATCTATGTCAGCTTTTAAATACCACACAATAGCAAAGCCTTCTCTCAATTGTTTTCACTCTCCGATGTCTTATTTTTTTCATTATAGAATCCAGAACTTAGACCAGAGCTGCCAAGGGACATATGTTTGCCAGGCCCATGGACCCTGGGGACAGGCCCAGGCCAGAGCCCAGCTGGTTGTCCAAGGTAGGAGGTGGCTTCGGTCCTATCCTGAGAGCAGGGGACAAGATGAAAAGGGAGAGGGATGCTGGACTCAGACCATGTTCCCCAGGAAGTCCCCCAGATGTGTAAGAATAAAGGGAATTATTCCATTTTACTTTGTGTGTATCTAGCATAGAGTAAGAAGGCTTGTAGAATATCATAAGGGAGGGAAGGAGATAGGTGGAATGAGTAAATGCTCATTCCACAAACCAATGAAGAATAAATCAGTGTGAGCCGAGCACTGTGGCACACACCTGTGGTCCCAGCTACTTGAGAGGCCAAGGCAGGAGGATCGCCTGAGCCCAGGAGCTTGAGGTCACAGTGGCTATGATCACACCTGTGACTAGCCACTGTACTCTATCCTGGGCAACATAGGAAGACCCTGTCTCTTAAAAAAAATAAATGAATGAGTGGACCCATGGGTGAGTAAATTGTATAGGCAAAACAGCACACGAGCAAGTATGTTCGTGTGTGATGGATGAAAAGTGAATGATGAAATGGATCAATGCTTGGGACACCAGAACTCACCTTTTCCTGGGCAGCCTGTGGCCTCCCTTGGGCCAGGCCTGCAATGGCTGATCTCACTAGCCCTCTACCTCCCTCCTTCCCAGCCCTGCCCTCCGTGCTCATCAACATCCGGACCTCTGTGCAGACTGTGGTGGTTGGCCACACTGTGGAGTTCGAGTGCCTGGCACTGGGTGACCCCAAGCCTCAGGTGACATGGAGCAAAGTCGGAGGGCGCCTACGGCCCGGCATTGTGCAGAGTGGGGGCATTGTCAGGATCGCCCACGTGGAGCTGGCTGATGCAGGACAGTACCGCTGCACAGCCACCAATGCTGCCGGCACTACCCAGTCCCATGTGCTACTGCTCGTTCAAGGTGAAGGCCAGCAGAGACCTTTGCTGGGGGGCCGCAGATGGAGGCAGGGGCTTCTCCCACCTACCTGCTTTCCTTTTCCTTTCCACTCTCTTGGGGGATTTTCTAGTGTGTGTATTTAATGGGCAAGTTTCATTACAAATGGTGGTACCACCAGGAGGTAAAAAATGAGTGTGCCCCAGGGCAGGCTGGGACTTACAGGGAAGGAGCTATTCCATGGGACATCAAGAGGGAACAAGAAACATAGTCCTCCCCTACGGAGTGCCTGCACTGATGGGGGAGACCTGCAGCCCAGTCTGATACGCACAAAGCAGACGTAATAGAGTAACTGAAGGACAGCAGACACAGGGCAGGCACAAATACTGTGTTTTCTTTAAGGCAATTCCTTTTTACCCCAAGCCTATGACTTGCCCCCAAACTTACTCACCCATACTGCCCTAGTACCTCCTTCTCAGTCCCCAAAGGGTGTGCTGAAGAGGTCTTAGGGCTGCAGAGTCAAATAGACCTGGCCCTAAACCCTGCCTCTGCCATCTGTGCCACCAGGAGTGAGCAGCCTCTTCTCCCCTCTAAGCTACAATTTCTCCGTCTGTAAAACAGGATGTAGTATCTCCCTTCAAAGGGTAGTATGAGGATTAAATGAGTCAGGGCACAGTCTGGGCACAAAGATGGCAGCTGTCATCATGTTGGTAGCCTGTGTCTCTTTCCCACCTCTCAGCCTTGCCCCAGATCTCCATGCCCCCAGAGGTTCGTGTGCCTGCTGGTTCTGCAGCTGTCTTTCCCTGCATGGCCTCGGGCTACCCTACTCCTGACATCACGTGGAGCAAGGTAAATGCTGGGCAGGGGACCAACTGGTCTGCCTAGGGGGCCAGGACTAGGATCAAGCCATGTCAGCATCCCCAGGACCTGGCACAGGCTTGGCAAAGAGCAAATGTGCTCATTGTTTGAAGGGTGGGGGTCTGAGGCAGAAGTGGGGGTAAGGCCCCATGGAGGTGTGGGTCAAGAGTCAGAGGCTACCACGAGTCATCAGTGCTGGTGTGTTTGCAGCTGGAAGGCGACCTGCCCCCTGACAGCCGCCTGGAGAACAACATGCTGATGCTGCCCTCAGTCCGTCCCCAGGACGCAGGCACCTATGTCTGCACCGCCACTAACCGCCAGGGCAAGGTCAAAGCCTTTGCCCATCTGCACGTGCCAGGTGAGACACCCTCCCACACCCGAGAACTGGCACTTCCCTGCCCCATCCCTGGCGGGCGTCATCTCCAGCTGTGCTCTCTGCTGGCAGAGCGGGTGGTGCCCTACTTCACCCAGACACCCCACTCCTTCCTGCCGCTACCCACCATCAAGGACGCCTACAGGAAGTTTGAGATTAAGATTACCTTCCGGCCCGACTCTGCTGATGGTGAGCAGGAGAGTTGGATTGGGGGTGCCTGCTGGGGTGGGGGATCTCGTGGAGTAACTGACATTCTGGCATGAACTCTGGCCACACCCCAGCCCTGCCCACTCACTTGGCCTTCTCTGTCCAGAAGCCCCCAGGCCTTGGGGCCTCTGCCCCAGGGCCCTTTCCTGTGCCTCTGCTCCTCCGTCCCCGCCTCTGCGATGTCTCGTCTCTTGGCACCTGGTAGCCAGTCCTCCCATCCCACCTTCCTCACTCATCTCTGCGCCTTCTTCCCTCTCTTTCCTCCCGCATCTCACCACTTCCTCCTCTCTCTCTCTCATCTCTTCGGGTCTCTGATTCTCACTGTCCAGGCCTCCTCCTCTACTCAGGTGAGTCTCTGCCTGCCCCCCCTGAGGGAGGAGCCCCCCATGCATGTGAAGCCCATTCACAGCCAGGCCCTTCTGTTCAGGCCCAGGCTGAGGCAGTGAGACGCCCAGCTGTGTGAGGTGCGGCAGCGGGAGGGGCAGCTGCTGAGCCTGGACAGGCTGGAGAGTGTGGCTCGCTCCCAGGGTTGGGGTGGACAGGGAGCCCAGGGCCGGACAGCCCCTCACACAGCTGTACCCCCAGGGATGCTACTGTACAACGGGCAGCGGCGGATCCCCGGGAGCCCCACCAGCCTGGCCAACAGGCAGCCTGACTTCATCTCCTTCGGCCTCGTGGGTGGGAGGCCCGAGTTCCGGTGAGACCCGCAGCCTTCCCCTTTACAGGGGGACTGGGCACAGGCCATACTGCCTGGGCGGTGTTACATAGAGGAGACCCTGGAGGGAGGAGGAGCTGTGGTCGTCTCCTTTGGTGACCACCTGATCTGCTAGAGGAGGGACAATGTGTGCCAGTCAGGGCACAGGGAGCAGCCTCAGACTTCCTCCCTCCCTCTGAGTGCTGCAGGCCAGATTACTTCCTTCCTTCCTTCCTTCAACAGTTATTAGCTGAACACTTACTATGTGCCGGGTACCGATAGCACAAACAAAACAGATCCAATTCTAGCCCTTGTGGGAAGGTCTATTCTAGTTGGGAAAAACAAGCCAACAAAAAGAAAGAAACAAGGCGATCTCAGACGAAGAGTACTCAGGAACCTGAGGCCAGGTGCTAGGTCACAGGGCCCTGGAGCCCGGGGTCAGTGGAAGCCCCATGGGTACTCTGAAAAAGTTCCCAGGGAAAGGATGTGGGGAGAGAAGACCCAGCCATGGACAGAACCAAGTGCAGAGGGAGGTCGTGGGGGGAAGGTAAGGCAGGGACAGGAATTGAGGCATCCCTGCGCTGGGACTCAGGAGGTGATGATATCCCTCCTCTGGTGCTCCTCTGCCCAGCTGGCCCCAGTCCTCCTTACAAACCCCATATTGGCTCTCTCCTGTCTGGGCCCACCCCATGGAGCAGGTTCGACGCAGGCTCTGGCATGGCCACCATCCGTCACCCCACGCCGCTGGCCCTGGGCCAGTTCCACACTGTGACCCTCCTGCGCAGCCTCACCCAGGGCTCCCTGATTGTGGGCAGCCTGGCCCCAGTCAACGGGACCTCCCAGGTGAGACCTGACCCTGTCTACCATTCCCCCGCCCCATCCCACCCCTGCCCAGCCTCTGTCACCATTCCTGACTTCCCTCCTCCCCAGGGCAAGTTCCAGGGCCTGGACCTGAATGAGGAACTCTACCTGGGTGGCTACCCTGACTACAGTGCCATCCCCAAGGCGGGGCTGAGCAGCGGCTTCATAGGTGTGCCCCACCCCAGACCTCCAGCCAGGACACGCCTCACCTTGCTGGCTGGCAGAACTCTCAGGAGCCTGGGAGGGCACCGCAGGGTTGGGCTTGGGTGGGCAGGCTCCCAGCACCCTGCCCCTCACTCACCCCACCTGCCCACCCTAGGCTGTGTCCGCGAGCTGCGCATCCAGGGCGAGGAGATCGTCTTCCACGACCTCAACCTCACAGCACATGGAATCTCCCACTGCCCTACATGTCGGGACTGGCCCTGCCAGGTGACCCCCACACCCGCACACACCACCCAGCTGCCCCGGACCACTGCCCTCAGGTCCGGCTGGGCCCCGGAGAAACAGGGAGGCCTGAGTGTGCTCGGCCTCACTTCTGGGGGGCTACTTTGCAGAATGGGGGCCGATGTCATGACTCGGAGAGCAGCAGCTACGTGTGCATCTGCCCAGCCGGCTTCACGGGAAGCCGCTGTGAGCACTCACAGGCGCTGCACTGCCATCCAGGTATGTCCCCTATCACTGTCACCCCTGGTGCTGGCCTCTTGTTTTGCTGCTCCTTCGTGTCCACCCCCACCTCAACTCCTGGGGTGCTGGGGTACGTCTACAGACCACTCCTTCAACTCACATCCCTCTCAGTCCTCCCAGACACTAATCACCCCATCTGCTGGCTTCCTTCCTCCAATACTGGGAGCCAAGTATTTGCCACATGCCGCACCTGCGTCCCCGCACCACTACCCACCCCCCTCTCTCCCTCCCCTGCTGTGGCCACCATGTATACCCTATCACTGCTCTCTGCCAACTTCCTGGCAGTACCTGCCACCTGGGTCCTCCTCAACCCCACTGTCCTCCAGACACAGCATTTCAAGAACACCACAGACACACATTGTCATTCATTCACACCCCCTGCTGTCTCCTTTCTGGCCTCTGAGGCTCTACCTGGGCCCTGACCTATGCCCTCCTCTCAGCCCCCTGAGATGTCCCTTCTAACCAAGGCCTCTAGTGAACAATGGGCAAGGCCTTGGCATCAGGGCCCCACCCCTCCTAAGCCACCTCAGTGTCCTCCTCACTGGCCTCTGTGCCCCACAGAGGCCTGTGGGCCTGACGCCACCTGTGTGAACCGGCCAGATGGTCGAGGCTACACCTGCCGCTGCCACCTGGGCCGCTCGGGGATAAAATGTGAGGAAGGTGAGTGCAGCCAGGCCTGATACCCCCAGGGTCCCGGTGAGGGCTGGGGAAACTGGGAAGGGCGCTCTGAGGCCATGATGGGGCCAACAGATATTAAGATTATTTTGGAACAGATCTCAGTCACCCAGCCACACCTCTGCCCAACCTGAATCCCTTACACAAGGGGCTCCACAGAGGATCCCTGTCTTACAGGAGCTCCTCCCAGGTGGCTCTGCCAGGACAAGGGCCCAAGTGTGGCCACAGCTAATGCCCAGCTGGCCCTGAGCCTCTGGGCCTGGAGAGTGAGGTGGGCGAGAGGCCCCACAGAAGGCCAAGTAGCTGGATCTCATCAGGGACTCTGCCTGCAGCTAGCCTGGAGCCCTGGGCCCAGATACTTCACCTCTGAGCCTCAGTTTCCTCCCTTGTAAAATAGGGATGATAACATCCCCTAGGAAGGGTTGGTGGCATGGATGGATGCTCCTGGCACACAGTAGGCACTCCACCTGCCCCTTCTGCCTCCCATTACCCCGGCTGTGCCTGCAATAGGTGTGACAGTCACCACTCCCTCACTGTCGGGCTCTGGCTCCTACCTGGCACTGCCCCCTCTCACCAACACACACCACGAGCTACGACTGGATGTGGAGTTCAAGCCACTGGCCCCTGATGGAGTCCTGCTGTTCAGTGGGGGACGGAGTGGTCCCGTGGAGGACTTCGTGTCCCTGGCAATGGCTGGTGGCCACTTGGAGTTCCGCTATGAGTTGGGGTCAGGTAAGCACTGAGTACCAAATGCAGCTGGGTGCCTAGATGGCAAGCTCTGTGCCCTCCTTGGCCCTCCATGGCCCGAGAAATAAATTTAGGAGACAGATCCTTCCGGCACATTTCTTCCATATGTGACTGGGCAAGTCCCTAGACCTCCCTTGGCTGTGGACTTCTCATCTGGTGAACCAGAGGACCACAGGAAGTTCCCCCTCTGTATGTGGTGGGGCAGGGACCCCCACATTCCAAGCCCTGCCTGGCATCTTCCCCAGGGCTGGCTGTTCTGCGGAGCACTGAGCCACTGGCCCTGGGCCGCTGGCACCGCGTGTCTGCAGAGCGCCTCAACAAGGACGGCAGCCTGCGGGTGAACGGTGGCCGCCCCGTGCTTCGCTCCTCACCTGGCAAAAGCCAGGGCCTCAACCTGCACACCCTTCTCTACCTGGGTGGCGTGGAGCCCTCTGTGCAACTGTCCCCAGCCACCAACATGAGCGCTCACTTCCGTGGCTGCGTGGGCGAGGTGAGGAGCAGCCTTCAGAGGACAAGTGGATGGGAGGGGGGCAAATAGGGTCCTCTGCCTGCAACTAGCCTGGAGCCCTGGGCTCAGATACTTCACCTCTGAGCCTCAGCTTCCTCCCTTATAAAATGGGGATAACACCCCCTAGGAAGGGTTGGCGGCATGGATGGATGCTCCTGGCACACAGTAGGCACTCAGTTCCCATACCTCCCTCCCCGCCTTATGGTCTCCCAGTTTCCTCTGCCATAGTCTTCTCTCTGCTGGGACACCTGGGCCTCTGCCTCCCATGCCCCCTTCGTCCCTCAGTGTCCCTATGCCTACAGGTGTCAGTGAATGGCAAGCGATTAGACCTCACCTATAGCTTCCTGGGCAGCCAGGGCGTTGGGCAGTGCTATGACAGCTCCCCCTGTGAGCACCAGCCTTGCCAGCACGGTGCCACGTGCCTGCCTGCCGGCGAATATGAGTTCCAGTGCCTGTGTCAGGATGGCTTCAAAGGTGGGAGAGCCTGCCTGGGACACCGGCAGGGAGGGGCACAGGTGGTCGGCAGTGCATGCCCACCCGTCCCCTCGCCTCCACCTCCACCCGCAGGAGACCTCTGTGAGCATGAGGAGAACCCCTGCCAGCTCCGTGAGCCCTGTCTGCATGGGGGCACCTGCCAGGGCACCCGCTGCCTCTGCCTCCCCGGATTCTCTGGCCCACGATGTCAACAAGGTATTCTCTTCCCTCACGGCCCCCTGGGGCTGGACACAGTAGCTATTGGTGTCTGTGCCCACCAACTGGACATCCCCCTTCCCCATAGGTTCTGGACATGGCACAGCGGAGTCTGACTGGCATCTTGAAGGCAGCGGGGGCAATGGTGAGAACTTGTGGCCAGAAAAGCCTTCTCCCTGGTTTCCATCTCTGAGGCCCCCTTTCAGTTCCATATCACCCTCAAGTCTGGCCTTTAAGCAAAATAGGCCTATTGGAAGGGCTTGATAGGCACAGAGGCCAGAATAAAGAAGAGTTCAGCCACACTGCACAGCCTACACCACCCAGTATGGGGTTCTGCCCCGTACTTCCTGTCTAGGTGACGTTGGACAGGGCTTACAGTCACTCTGACCTGTTTCCTTCTCTGTATTCATGCATGCGGACATCTAGTGTGTGCCCATCCCTGCCCTGGGAACAGTAAAAACAAAACAAATAAGGCAGGACCCTCATTCTCAAGGATTCCACTGTCTCTTTAAAAGCAAGGATAGGCTGGGCGCGGTAGCTCACACCTGTATTCCCAACACTTTGGAAGGCAGAAGCAGGAGGACTGCTTGAGCCCAGGGATGTGAGACCAGCCTGGGCAACATAGCAAGACCTCATCTGTACAAAAATTAAAATTAAAAAATTAGCCAGGCATGGTAGCACACACCTGTAGTCCCAGCTACTTGAGAGGCTGAAATAGGAGGATCCCTTGAGCCCAGGCATTCAAGATTGCAGTAAGCTATGACTGGGACACTATACTCCAGCCTAGGTGACAGAGTGAGACACTATCTCTAAAATAAATAATAACAGGCCAAGCACAGTGGCTCATGCGTATAATCCCAGCACTTTGGGAGGCTGAGGTGGGTGGATCACTTGAGCTCATGAGTTTGAGACCAGACTGAGCTACAACAAGACCTGTCTCTAAAAATAGCCAGGCATTTATGGCAGGTGCCTGTAGTCCCAGCTACTTAGAAGGCTGAGGCAAGAGAATCACTTGAGCCCAAGAGTTAGAGTTTGCTGTGAGCTATGATGCCAGGGCACTCTACTAAGGATGACAAAGTAAGACTCTGTTTCAAAAATAAATAAATAAATAAAAATAAAAGCAAAGATCATAATAAAGACTGAATATCGATGACTAAACATTTATAGGCACTATGCTAACTCCTTTACAGACACATTTTCTTATTATTATTAAAATATCAGGAGATGCTAATAGGTTAAAAATGTGGACTCTTGAGCCAGCCATGGGTTCAGATCTTAGTCCAGCCCACTCAGTAACTGTGTGACTTTGTGTGAGTAGCTTAATTTTTTTTGCTTTAGTTTGCTCACATATAACACGGAGATGAATAACCTCTTTCCACAGGGCTTTGGATAACAGTTTGTATAAGAGTAAAATTGTTTAGTGTTGTCCCAGGCAGAGTGCAGTGGTGTTGTAATTCATGGCAACCTCAAACTCCTGGGCTCAAGCAATCCTCCTGCTTCAGATTCCCAAGTAGCTGGGACTACAGGTGCCCACCACCACACCTGGCTCATTCTTCTATTTTTAGTAGAGGCAGAGTCTTGCTTTTGTTCAGTCTGGTCTCCAACTCCTGAGCTCAAGCAATCCTCCTACTTTGGCCTCCCAGAGTGCTGGGATTTGAGACATGAGCCACTGGGCCTAGCCTGTTTAGTGTATTTTAATTGCCTAGAACAATGTCTGATACAAAGTGGATACAGAATGGTAGCCACATATTAATATTGTATTATCATATTAATCCATAGGGTTGTTATAAGGATTCAGTTAAATAAAATGTTAGTAACTAGAGGTGAAGCTTCCCGCATAGGCACATCGTAGGTGCCTGGTAAATGTTAGCTGTTATCCTCAACGTTTAATGGTGGCAGAGCCTGCCCTGGTAGCTGCCAGGCCTACTGTGGCCAGTGCTGGCCTGGGGGATGGGTTTTGAGGAGATAGGCAGGGGACAGTGGAGCCACACACAAGGCAGACATTGGCGCTGAAAGGCCTATGCTGAAGTCCAGGCTGCCCACATCTGGGGCCGTCACTCACCTGAGCTATAAGCTGGAGAAAACACATAGGCCCTGAACCAACCATCGATTGCCACAGACCAAGGTGACCAACTGTCCTTGTTTTCTCTGGACTGAAGGATTTCTTGAGAAGTGGGATTTTCAGGGCTAAAGCCAGGCAGAACTTGGCAAGCAATATGATTGGTCACCAGATGTGGATCCTATTGACTACATAAAATACATAGATTACAAAGGAAACCAGTGATACATTTCTGATTTAGAATGTATGTGCTATTTATTAACACATGAAATGACAAGATCTAGTAGTGGTCTTCACAGCTACCCCAATTTCAAAACCATAACAGGTGCAGATGTTATTTTGAAATATTTGCAACTACTGTAATGTGATAAATAAATATTTGTGACAAAGTCACATATCCTGGTACTGCTACTTTGGTTTGTTGCCTACATCTATAATTAAAGGAACTGCTACATTTCAGTGAGAAGTGAGTGGAAATAGAGTTATATTTCCCTTGCAAGATCACAGGCCCTCTGAATTCTGTCGACAGCCCCTTGAGGGATCCAGGGATAGCAGGGAGTAGAGTGGAGGTCAGAGTCAGGGGTCAGGGAACCTGTGCAGGACTGACACCTGGTGCAGGTGAGCAGGTGTCCCCACCCATTCTCCTGCAGATGCCCCTGGACAGTATGGAGCCTATTTCTATGACAACGGCTTTCTGGCCCTCCCTGGCCGCATCTTCTCCAGGAGGTAAGACTGGTATTGGGAGAGCCTGTGGACCCACTGGGATCAGGGGACAGGAATCTGTGACTTCTGTTCCTCACCCACCCCTGCCCCACAGCCTGCCCAAGGTGCCCGAGACCATTGAGATGGAGGTTCGGACCAGCACAGCCAGTGGCCTCCTGCTCTGGCAGGGTGTGGTGAGTGTGGGCATCCCACTCAGGGCTCCTGGGCCAGGAAGCTGGTCTCTTGGTGGCCAGGGTGGTGGAGAGAGAGAGGCAGAGGCTACAGGTCTTAGGGCGCCTCAGCTGTTCAGGCTTGGTCCCCTAGAAACCTCGTGCTTCCATGGCAGGAAGTGGGAGAGCCTGGCCGGGGCAAAGACTTCATCAGCCTTGGGCTTCAGGATGGATACCTTGTCTTCAGGTGGGTCCTGACCCCTTCCCTCCCTTCCCTGGCCCCCAGCACCCCACCCCTCTCCAGGCCTGCCCCAGCTTACACCATCTTGGGCCTGTGTGACTACAGCTACGAGCTGGGTAGTGGGGAGGCCCACCTTGTCTCTGAGGACCCCATAAATGATGGCGAGTGGCACCGGGTGACAGCACTGCGGTAAGGGAGCCGACGGGCCCAGGGTTCAGGAGCGGGGCAGGACACCCTCCCACAAATGGACAAGGAGGCAGGCATGGAGCTCTAGGAAGAAGCTGGGGGAGGGGGCGACCCCGCTAGCCAGAGCTCTTATACAGTGGGGGAAAGAAAGAGTTCGTGGAACAGGAGGCAGAAATCCAGTGCCAAAAGGAGGGGACTCTCTTGTGGGGCCAGGGAGGCTGGGGGAATTCGTGGTAAAGGGCCTGACTCAGTTCCACCGCAGAGAGGGCCAGAGAGGCTCCATCCAGGTCGACGGTGAGGAGCTGGTCAGTGGCCAATCCCCGGGCCCCAATGTGGCCGTCAATACCAAGGGCAGCATCTACATTGGTAAGTCCTGGGCATGGGCCTCAGTGCAGGCCTGGAGCCCTGCCTCCTGCAGGGCCTTCCTCATTTCCTGGGCTTCTAGAGTCCACACGCCTCTTCTTCTCCCCTCCCTGCAGGCGGAGCCCCTGATGTGGCCAAGCTGACTGGGGGCAGGTTCTCCTCGGGTGTCACAGGCTGTGTCAAGAATCTGGTACTGCACTCGGCCGGGCCCAACGCCCCTCCTCCACAGCCCCTGGACCTGCAGCACCGTGCCCAGGCAGGGGCCAACACACGCTCCTGCCCCTCATAGGCACCTACCTGCCCTACACGGACTCCTGGGCAACACCCCAGCCCAACAATACCGAGTATATTATTATTAATATTATTATTATGAATTTTTTGTAAGAACTGAGGCAATGCCACGCTTTGCTGCTACCGCCCTGGGCTGGACTGGAGGTGGGCACGCCACCCCCACACATACAGCTGGGCAAAGCCACAAGGCTGATGGGCAGGGCAGGTTGGATGAGAGTAGGTGCCTTAGAAGGCCACCAGAACTAGGGATCAGGCATGGTGGCTCCATAGGTCCCAGATGAAGCCCCCCAAGGTAGGGCCAGCCATTCATTACTGCAGCCCTGGAGCAGCCCTCATTCCTGTGAGGGCCAACCATGGCCTACAACCTTGTGCCTCACCAGCTACCCGAGATGGGGGGCGTCGCAGGAGCCTTTGCCACGCCCTCCAGGTTGGGAAATCTCTTTAGTACCAGCTGTAGAGCAAAAGGCAGCTCACCCTGGGCAAGCAGCCCTCTCCCCCTCCCAGCCCATGTCCCAGCTCCCCCCCTCCCCAGCCAGCTGGACCACCTGCCCCTGGCAGCCTCCCCACTCCTGCCATGCCCTCCTGGCCTGTATTCTGACTCCCTGCCAACAACAGCCCAGGGCCCCTCCTCCAGGGGCTGCAAGGGAGACCCCACCCCAACTCTACAGGAGCTGCTAAAGGCAGGACCCGGCACTGAGAGGGTCTCCCCACCATACCAGGCCACATCCCCCCACTCATCTGGAAGTGAAGGCCCAGGGGACTTGCGGGGGAGCTGTTGGTAGCTGGAAGAGTTAGTGCCTTGGGTGGGGGGAGCTGTGACTCAGACCCGGGGGATGAAGGGGAAGTTATGATAGCCTTGCCCCATCTGTGGGAGCCTGAGGACCCAGATAGGGGGTAAGCACCCTCCTACCAGGGGCCCCCAGACTGTGGGGTCGGAACACCTGGCCTCCGTGTCCTAGAAGGGACCCTCCTGTGGTCTTTGTCTTGATTTTTCTTAATAAACGGTGCTATCCCCGCCAGGGTTCTCTTGTGTCTTTGACTAGGGCTTGACTCCTTGGAACCTTTGGGTAGGTCAGAGTGGGGCAAAGGAGGGCAGGTGAGGTCTGGGAATGAAGCAAGGCAGCCTTGGGGAGTGAGGCCCCCACTTCCTGCTCTGGGCATGGAGGTCCTGCCATTCCCTGGCCCAGCACAATACCAGCCACCACCTGACCTGCAGAGTTTGCTGTGACAAGTTACCTCCCATGTCCCTTAGTGGCCCTGTGAGGCAGCAATTGTCCTCAGTCTGCAACTGAGTCTCAGAGGGTTAGGTGACCTATCCAAGGTCAGACAGCCAACTGGGGATTCGAACCCAGGGTCTGTCTTACTCCATAGCCCCCTTCCTCTGATGCACGCAGCCCTTTCTAGGGGTGGCCTCCCTGATCCTGGAAGGCTGGTCCACTCAGCTGCAGCCCCCCAGGGGCGACCTGGCCAGGATACATGTAGCAGGTGGTGCAGGCTGTGTCACAGCTGAGGCAGAGGTCATAGGGCCCCGGCTGCCGTTGCCAATCCAACCGGCCAGGGCAACAGCAGCACCAGAGGAAGCACACAAGGAGGCCAGTGGAGGCCAGGAGCAGCGAGGAAGCCAGTGCCACCCCCCAGAGATGGGGGCCTGCAGGAAGAGAGGGTCCACTCAGGCCTCAGCCTGGGCCTGCTGTTCCCATTCCCATCACCTGGTGAGGGACATGTGTAGGAAGTGTAGGAGGGGGTTGTAACCAAAAGCCACCTGCCTTCTGAAGTTATGTTCTGTTGTACTGGGTCCCTGCCTGCTGGGGGGCTCCTCTCAGCTGCAATCCAGAGGGGGCCTGCAGACCCAAAAGGCGGGGAGAGAGTCAGGGCCTTGGAGGTGTCGGCATCCGTACTTGCAGTCTGGCTGGCCACCAGAGAGGAACCTGCAGTGGAAAACAACAGCACACGCACAAAGAACCACCCTTTCTGGGGCACCTCTGTGTTTCATTTAACCCTCATAAGACTTCTCTGAGTTTGTCACTATTAGTATTTCCATTTTACAGAGAGGTTAAGTCATTTGCCAAAGTCACACAACTGGAAGTGACAGGGGAGGACCTGAACTTGCGCAGCTTAGCTCCAGAGCCTGGAGGTTGTGAATACAGCTCCTTCTCAGGGAAGAAGATGTACGTGCCTTAAGCTTTTTCTGCACATCAAGCACCATGCTAGGGCAGCTCCTGTGGCTCAAACGAGTGAGGTACTGGCCCCATATGCTGGAGGTGGCAGGTTCAAACCCAGCCCTGGTCAAAAACTGCAAAAAAAAAAAAAAAAAAAAGCACCATTCTAGGTGCTGGGCCCTGCAGTATTTCTTTCTTTCTTTTCTTTTCTTTTCTTTTTTTTTTTTTTTTTTTTTCTTGAGACAGAGATTCCCTGGGTAAAGCACTAGTGTCACAGCTCATAGCAACCCCAAACTCCTGGGCTCAAGAGATTCTCTTGCCTCAGCCTCCCCAGTAGCTGTGACTGCAGGTGCCCGCCACAATGCCCAGTTAGTTTTTCTATTTTGAGTAGAGATGGACTCTCACTTGCTTTTGGTCAGGCTGGTCTCAAACTTCTGAGCTCAAGCAACCCAACCACCTCAGCCTCCCATAGTGCTAGGATAACAGGCATGAGCCACCATGACCAGCCTATCTGCACTATTTCACTTACAGTTTATAACAACTCTGACAGGTTAGGTTTATCCTCCCTTTTTTAGGAAACTGAGGCATAGACAAGTTCACTCTTCCACTTATCTGACCAGTATTTCTTGAGCATTGCCTCTCTACCTCAGACATTGCTCTAATGATTAGGGAGACAACTAAGCAAAAATAAGCAACTAAGACTAAGCAAAAAAATGTCTTCGAATGGGTACAGGCGATTGCACTAATGTACACAGCTATGATTTAACAATAAAAAATAAATCTAAAAAAAAGTTTTCATAAAACTAGCAGTTCAGTGCAGAAGACACAAAACACATTAATGTAGCATATGTCAAGTAGGACACAGTGACCCATGCCTGTAATCCTAGCTCTCTGGGAGGCTGAGGCAGGTGGATCTCTTGAGCTTAGGAGTTCGAGACCAGCCTGAGCAAGATCCCATCTCTAAAAATAACAAGGTGTTATAGCAGGCACCTGTAGTCCCACTTACTCAGGAGGCTGAGGCAAGAGGATTGCTTGAGCCCAAGAATTTGAGGTTGCTGTGAGCTATGATGCCATAGCACTCTACCCAGGGCAACAAAGTGAGACTCTGTCTCAAAAAAAAAAAAAAAAGCATATGTCAAAGGCAGACAGGTGTTATAGAAAGAAATTAAGCAGAGAAAGGGGACAGGGAGAGCATGTTGGCTGTGGCAGGCTTGCTATCTTTTTGATTGTGGTAAAATACATACAGCTATTACCATTTTAAATATATTTAAGCAGACAGTTCAGTGGCCCTAAGTACATTCACACTGTTGTGCAACTATCACCACCATCCATCTCCAGAACTCTATCTTCCCAAACTAAAACTCCATATCCATTAAACAAAACTCTCCAGCTCCTGCTGACCAGAGTTCTACCTTTGGCTACTCTAGGTACCTCGTATAAATGGAATCATACAGTATTTGTCCTTTGATGACTGGCTTATTATGACATCACTTAGCATGTCCTCAAGGTTCATCTATATGGTCACTTGGGTCAGAATTTCCTTCCTTTTCAAAGCTCCATTGTATGGATAGACCACATTTTGTTTGGCCATTCATCTGTAGGTGGACACAGTTACTGTTTTCTATACAGGGTGTCCATAAAGTTCGTACACTCTCTCCATATAAAGCAGTTGGGAAAGAACTTAGGGTGATAGTTCAGCAGAGACCTGCCAGGAGGCAAAGGCATGAGCATGCATATTTCTAAAGTAAAGCCTTCCTGATGGAGGAAATGGCTAGTGCAAAGCTCAGAAGGCAGGACAAGGCTGGAGTGTGGAAGGTCCCGCGAGGGGGCCAATGCAGAGGTGCTGAGGCAGTGGGAGAAGGCGGGGCTTGGGGTGGGGCTGGTGAAAGGAGGCGTGGCCAGAAGGGCGGGGCCCACTCGTGCAGGACTTGGGGGCCGCTAGGAGGCTTCCCTTTCTCGGAGATGAGAAGTTAGTGGAGGGTTTGAGCACAGGAGTGATGATCTGATTTAATCTTTTAAAAGACTCCTTTGGTAGGAAATCATAACTCATAACTTCCTACCCAAGTGTGGACTGAACATAGTGACTTCCAAAGAGTATGGTATGAATACAGGAGGCAGAAAGTAACAGTGGAGAAACCTGACAAACAAGGCCTTAGCCAGGTGACTAAGATCAACATCAACAGATGTAAGCCACATTGTATGCACGTTGGATATGATGTGATAAAAGTGGTACTTCACCTCTGTGTTTGTCCAATAACCTGTAACTACAGTCTCATCATGAGAAAAGTATCAGGCCAATTCCAATAGTGGGGAAGCCTAAAAAATACCTGAGCAGTACTCCTCAAAACTGTCAAGGTATGGCGGCGCCTGGAGCTTCTGGCCCCATAGCTGGAGGTGGTGGGTTCAAACCCAGCCGCGGCCAAAAAGTGCAAAAAAAAAAAAAAAAAAACAACTGTCAAGGTATCAGGCAGCGCCTGTAGCTCAATGAGTAGGGTGCCAGCCCCATATACCAGGGTGGTGGGTTTGAACCCGGCCCGGCCAAACTGCAACAACCACAAAAAAAAATAGCTGTGTGTTGTGGCGGGCACCTGTAGTCCCAGCTACTCAGGAGGCTGAGGCAAGAGACTCGCCTAAGCCCAAGAGCTGGAGGTGAGCTGTGACGCCACGGCACTCTACTGAAGGTGACAAAGTGAGACTCTGTCATTAAAAAAAAACAAACAAAAACTGTCAAGGTATCAAAAACAAGGAAATCCTGAGAAACTGGCACAGCTGAGTGGAGCCGAAAGAGACACAAAAACTAAATCCTAGATCCAGACTGGGCATAGTGGTTCATGCCTGTAATCCCAGCATTTTGGGAGGCCAAGACAGGAGGATTGCTTGAGGCCAGGAGTTTGCAACCAGCCTGGGTTTCAGGGCAGTCAGATGCCTTTGTGCAACGAACAACCTGTTCAACTGCACGTGGTAGCCCTGCCTCTGTCCCACTTCTAATTGGGGAAGGGTAGGTGGGTAGAACAGCTCTAGATCCCCAGGAATAGATTACTCCTAGGTGATTTCTACTGCTCCCCCACCATTTCTTCTCTCTGGACTTTAGTTTCCCCATTTGTAAAATGCAGGAGTCAGACTGCATCAAAGTATATCTTGAGGGTGATACTTAGAGCCCCCAAAGAGACATCAGTCAGCCAAAGTCCGAGTCCCCCCATGTCCAATTTAGCAGAAGATCTCCCCTTTTGATATCTTGGACTTTCGCAGGCCCCTTTTAGGAAGTTTCCATTACTAGACCATCATTTGCAAACTGGATCAGATGATCTTGACCCTTAGGCCACCTTCCTCCCTCCTGCTGTGCCTCTGCCTCCCACCTCTCCTGCAGGGAAGGGGTACTGGGGCCAGGCTTCCCTCCTGGCTGTTCAGCAGGACCCAGGCCTCATCTGTCACTGACCTCTACAGTCAGCTGGTGGCCAAGAGCTCTGGTCACTGCCATCGCCACAGTTGTCCATGCCCCAGTGATCACACACCAGGCTCGGAGGGATGCACCTGTCATTCCCACAGCGGAAGTAGGCACCACAAGATCCTGAGGTGGAAGAGGGAAGCCTGAGATGAAGATTGTGGATCAAGGCATGCGTCCCTATAGTGACAGGATGTGGAAGGTGTGGGTGGAGAGAGCTGTTATCACGGACAGGAATGTGGATGAGTGTCTCCTGGGCAGGAAGGGTCCTATCATAAGGAGGATCACTTGAGCCCTCGAGTTTGAAGTTGCAGTGAGCTATGATCACTCTACTGCACTCCAGCCTGGGCAACAGAGTGAGACCCTATCTCTAAAAATAAATAAATAGGCTGGGTGCAGTGGCTCACACCTGTAATTCTAGCACTCTGGGAGGCCGAGATGGGTGGATTGCTTGATGTTGAAGACCTGCCTGAGCAAGATCAAGATAGCTTGAGTAAGAGTGAGACCCTGTCTCTACTAAAAACAGAAAACCTGAGACAAGAGGATCGCTTGAGCCGAAAAGTTCAAAGTTGCTGTGAGCTATGATGACACCATGGCACTCTACCCACGGTGACAGCTTGAGACTCTGTCTTAAATAAATAAATAAACAAATAAAGGCGTATAGGTGTAAAAGTGAGTGTCTATGAGAGAAAAAACACAGACATTAGCATGGTAACATACAGGGAGTCCTAAGTGCATGCATAAGACAGGCAGAGTATGCCTGTAGATGTGACTGACAGACTGCATGTGGCCTGAGGATGTGTAGTGAACCTTCCCTCATTGAAAGGATTCAAGGAAACCAGAGTTACAAGAGGACTTCATCACTGCCACTTTCCTTTTGGAGCACCATCCTGCTAAACACAGAGAAGCTGCAATACTCTTGGCCTCCCGAGCTAACATCTGCACCTCACCGGAGCCCAAAGCCACATAGAGAAAAAGGAAGAAAGGACAGGAGGAAAGTTGGCAGTGATTTCTAATCAGCTAATGAGAATGTTTGGAAAGCAATATAATAGAAATCTTGGTATGCTACAGCCTACAGCACCCAGAGAGGGGGACCCCAGGCACCATCAGGTATGGCCCAATGATTTAGGGTACAAATTTCCTATAGTTTATTTCAGAGCCACAGACTCTAATAGGGAAAAGAGAGAGAGTCTAAAATCCAAACTTCAGACCATGCACTATTCCAGGGAAGAAGGGTGAAACTTGACTAAAGGGACAAAGTCATTGGAATGGAAGCTCTCTGGCCAGCTCAGTGCTAAAGGCTTGTCCAAGGCCTAGTGCTCCAAGGTCTAGTTCTTGGTGAACCTATGTTGGCTCTCAGAGACCCCCATGTTATTGCCTTAAATGGCTCACAATCTCATGTTTAAATCTCCAGTCTGAATATTCTGCCAGGGATCACCATAAGACTTCTCCATGGTTTTGGAATCTTCTGGGCTTTAGAAGTTCATCTACTTGCCATCACTGGAGAAGCCTCTTCTATGACACCACCAAGTGGCTCCAATTCTAGGGGAAGTCCCTGGAGCTAAAGCCTTGAACTCAATTCAGCTGCAGGACACACTAGCCTTAAAGTCCCGCTACTTTGCTTACCAGCTGAGAGGCCTTGGGCCCTTGACCTCTGGGAGCTGTTTCTCCAATGTGACTATAGTATGAATGCTGACCTAGCAGAACTGCTGAGAGGCACAGATGAGATGTTGCGTGCAAAGGACCAAAAGGCAATGCTTAGTAAGCAAGTAGGATTCATTTCAGTTCCCAAAGTTCCCTCTCCTTGCTAAGGGGGCTGCTGTTACTTACAGTCGTGAGTGTCCTAACCATGCCCTTCTGCAAATACCTGAAGGGCTGACCTGGGACTGAGGAGCCCTTATGAACTTGATAGTGTGTTGTGTGTAGGTGCGCAAGGTGGAACTGTATGTGCATGAGTTGTATTATGTGATGTGAATTGTGTGCGAGTGTGCAACGTGTGAGAGCATGTGAGGGGTGTGTGTGTGTGTATAAGGTTGTGGGTTATGTGGATGTGTGTGGATGTCAGAGTGAGGTGTGTACATGTGTGAATGCGCGTGTGTGTGTGTGAACACCAGAGCAGTCTGGCCTGCATAATCCATGGTAGCCAGATTTATGGGGGTGGCTCTTTGGGCCTGGAACACCTGTCCCTTACTGGGTCCCTCCAGCAGTCACCATCCCTCCACTCTGTAGGCCCCAGCCTCTCCACCACTTCCCAGCTCCCTGTGCCCCTCCCCCATTCCTCGACTACCAGCCCCTGCGAGGCATCCCCACTGTGGCCTTGTCCTGACCCTCAGCCTCAACTCACCTAACCGGAAAGAGGTGACTTCGCCCACGAAGTCCACGCGCGGCTGGCGACCTCTAGTGACCAGGCGCAATCCTAGGAAAGGTCCAGAGGACGCCACGGGGATGGGGATGGTCAGGCCACAAACAGGGGCCCCCAGGGCTCGGGGCGCCCCCGGCGGGCCCTCGTAGAACTGCAGGAAGGAGCCGGGGGCGCAGGGGTCGGCCGAAGGGCTGGGTGCCGGGGGCGGCGGGGACGCTGGCGTCAGGCTGTAGACCAGGAAGAAGCGGAACTGGAAGCGGATCCTGTCGCCAGGGGCCGCCGCCTCTAACCAGAGCCCGCAGTCGGTGTCGGGAACCACGAAGTAGAATCTGCGGGACGCAGAATGCGAGCGCAGCAGCAGCCCGTCCCCCTGCCACGTCTGCCCGCACAGGGCCACCAGGTCGGCTGCAGCGAAAACCACGGACCCTGGAGCTACACGGCAAGATCCCAGACCTGTCTCTGCCCCTGCCCGCTGTGTGATCCCCAAGCAAGTCTCTCGTCCTCTCTGAGCTTCAGTTTCCTCATTGATCAACAGAGATGTGAAGCAATCTCAGAATTTTTATGACAATTAAATGATTTTCATTTTATTCAAATCTACAATTCTATTCAAAAGGCCTAAGATGTGTTTCAGAATTTTCCAGATTTTAGAAAGAGGACATGTACATATTATATATATATATATATATATATATATATATACACACACACACAGAATATTGTATTGCAGCCCCAAATAGAGTCCACAGAGACTCTCCAAGATGAAACACATTGTCTAGACAGCAATTGTCTGTACACTTACCTTAGGGAGGTAAATAAAGACAATAAACAATCTCCTCTCAGTTCAGGTCAAGTGTTACTAATAAATTAGTCAAGAACAAATTTTGGTTTTCAGAGCTCTTTGTATTTTAGAATTGCAAATAAAGTATTGTAGACAGATAGGTGTACAGGCCTTAGTACAGTGCCTGGCATTTAATGAGTGTTACAGAAGTGTTGGCTACTACTTCAGTAATAGCCCCCATTTGTGTGAGTTGTACCTAAGTTGGATGTTTGTAACTTGAGGACTGCCTGTACTCTCTTATTCAAGGATGGAGTAGACACATTTGGGTTCCTGCCCACCCAAGAGCCATTCCTTGTTTCTTCTTGCTAAAAGAAGCCTTGTAATCCAAATTTTATCTGTCAGGTTTAAGGATTGATGTGTGACCCAGTGGTTCAGGCTATGAGATTTAACAAGAGGTCTGCTGGGAGTTCCTAGCTAAGTACTCCTCCCGGATTAAAAAAAAGAGGGGGGGGGGGGCTGAAGGGAGCTGGCAGTGGCACACACCTGTAAATCCTAGGACTCTGGAAGTTTGAGCCAAGAGGATCCCTTGAACTCAGGACTTTGAGACCAGCCTGAGCAAGAGCAAAACCCCATCTCTACTAAAAACAGAAAAACCTGCTAGGCACTATGGCAGGCACCTGTAGTCCTAGTTACTAGGGAGGCTGAGGCAGAAGGATCATTTGGACCCAGGAGTTTGAGGTTGCTGCGAGCTAGGCTTATGCCATGGCACTCTAGCCTGGGAAACAGAGAGTGAGGATCTGTCAAAAAAATAAAAGGAAGTGTGTGGAGAGCTGAAAATGAAAGGAGTGTGTGTGATGATGAGCCTGCTTTTGAAAGCTGTGACTGAGGATGAGATATACAGTGCTGTAGCAGCCATCTCCAGAGGGTGAGGTCGTGAGCACTACAGAGAAACAGAAATGATGTAGCTGAGCTGCTGAATTAACGTTCTCTGGCATCACCTATGGCCATGCTTCTTAGGTGAAATAATAAATGCCGTTAGGGTTTAAGGTCCATTTAGCTTGGTATTTGTTACTTATAGCTCAAAATATCCTTAGTACTACAAGGTGGTTGTGAGGATTAAATAAGACAAAGTGTAATTGCTCAAAGTAGCTTTGATGGTTTTAAGGACAGAGAGAGAAGAGGAGGTAAGTTTTCTGGGCAAGGTAGGGGTACTACTGGGTACTCAGGATCATCCAGAATGTGGGTCTGTGGAGAACTCCATCACCGTTCAAAACGTGAGAATATTTTCCCGTATTTGTGCAGACCTACTAAAGCCAGAGCCCACCGTGGAATGGGGTAACAGAGGGATTTACAGAGTGAGTGAAGTGAGCACCTTTCATGTGCCAGGCACTAAGCGTCTTGCCTGGTCTATTTCATCTTATATGCACACTAATAATCATCCCTTACAGGGCAAGGGGCTATTATTACTCTCATTTTACTGCTGAAGAAACTAAGAATTGAACTAATAAATTCAAGGGTACAAATGTAGGAAGTGGCAGAGTGAGTGTGTGAAGGCAGGGTTGTGTGACTCCAAAGCCCACAGTATTTTCTATTGTTAAGACCTGAGGGCCATCCTGACCATCCCTAGACCCCTAGCCTTCCAGAGGGTTTTCCAGCCTCCTCTACCTCAAATATCCTGGCCTATCAGGGTAACTTCTGATTAGACAAATACAATCTCTCAGGGTGGTGGAGGCCCGAGCCTCCTGGGTGCCCCCGCCAAGCCCTCTCATACTCACCTGTCTCCAGAGCAGATACAGTCAGGGCAGCTGCCCCCAGCAGGAGCAGCCTTTGGGGCAGCTGCCAAAGATGAGCCTCCATCCAGGCTCTAATATGCCCACCAATGGTGGAGACCCACAGAATCTTCAGTTTGGGGTCTCTGGGGAGATACAAGGAGCTGGAGAGGCAAGTCTGCCAGCTCCTGTAGTCTCTTCACTATGGTCTTTGCGCTTTCTGTTCCAGATCTTCCTCCTTTGGATCAGAATTGTATCTAGGGGTTGCTATGGAGATTTGGGGCCAGGGCTGGAGCCTGGAGAGAGAAGGCAGGGAGGATGTATGCTTATACCCTGCCAGACAGGAACCAGGCAACTCAGATCCGGGTTAGTCACAGGGCTCTGGGCAAGCCACAGCTTGAGAGAGCTGCTCCCTTTCTATGCTCCCTTTCTAAATATGTTGGCACCTTAGGGACTGAGCTTGAGGTTGGTCCAAGACACCAAAGAAGCCTCTCTCCCAGGGAGGGCCCTCAGAGGCGGCAAGTGGACCAAGAGTCTGCTCGAGGCCTTTGCACTCATAGTCCCCTCTGCCTGGAGTGCTCTTCTCCCATAGTGGTCCGTGGCTGGCTTCTTTATGTCCTCAGGCTGCAGCTCACATGTTACCTCCACATACCAGGCTTCTCTGACCATCTTTCAATCTACATTAGCCCTCTCCCTCCTTGTCATTCAATCACATCTCCCTCAATTTATCATCTCAGCACTCTGGGATTATTGCCCATATTGATTTCTTGTTGTATATACCTCCATTGGCTCCCACTAAGATTATGTTCCATCCATGCATGGTGGCTCATGCCTATAGTCACAGCTATTCAGGCAGCTGAGGGAGGAGGATATCTGAGCCCAGGAGTTCGAGGCTACAGTGAGCTGTGATTGAGTCACTGCACTCCAGCCTAGGTGACAGAATAAAATAACATTCCATGAGTTAACCTCTGAGCCCTTAGGCCATAGCATGAATCTAGGAAATAAAGAAGAATAAATGTATGTCATTGAGCAAATGAGCTCCATTTTTGTGGGTCTTACTTTTCCATTTGTAAAATAAAGAGTTTGGACTAATTCAGGCTTTTTCAAAACATGTTATTAGTAGAACAATTTTTTTTCGGTTATCTTATGTGGAACCTTAATACATATATAAACCAGAAGCTTTTCAAGCCTCAGTATCTTCCTCTGTAAAATGGAATAATGATAGTTCCAACTACACAGTTACACTATAAGGATTAAGTAACTCAATACAAGGAGGTACTTATAGAATAGTGTCTATCACATAGTGGAGTGCTAATACACGTCAATTTGATGACTATTAATTTCATTACTATTATTATTTAAACAAAGGTCCTCCATTGTTTCAAGTGGAGCAGGGGAAGAGCTACAGCAGCCCCCAATAGTAGCCCCTGAAACACCTCAAAAATCCCAGGACTCCATGAGAAGGTTAAGACTTCTGGATCGTATACTCTCTAATGCTTCTCCCCTCTGTAGCTGACATTTGATGAGATTACTTACTGTGTACAACGTCCAAGGCTAGGTCCTGGGGAACTTTGAGAAGATTCTAATCTGCCCTTTGATGTGATTTCTTACTGTGTACAATGTCCAAGGCTAGGTCCTGGGGAACTTTGAGAAGATTCTAATCTGCCCTCAGCAGGACCATATTTATCATGAAGCTCATGAAGACTTAGGACCCATCCCTTGCATGGTTTACATGTTTTTATAAAATTTGCAAAAGAATGGGTACAGACTTTCAGTTTTGCAAGACGAAAAATTCTAGAGATCTCTTGCACAATAATGTGAATATATTTAACACTACCGAACTACATGCTTACAATGGCTAAGATGGTAAATTTTATGTGTTTCTTACAATCTTTAAAAATTTTGCTAACAGCTGTGCACAGTGGCTCATGCCTGTAATCCTAACACTCTGAGAGGCTAAGGCAGGTGGACTGCTTGACCTCAGGAGTTCAAGACCCGCCTGAGCAATAGTGAGACTCTGTTTTTGCCAAAAAATAGAAAAATAAGCCAGGTGTTGTGGAAAATACCTGTAATCCCAGTTACTTGGGAGGCTGAAGCAGGAAGATCACTTAAGTCTAGGAGTTCAAAGTTATAGTGAGCTACAATCGTGCCACTGTACTCCAGCCTGGGTGATAAGAGTGAGCCCTGATCTCCAAAACAAAAAAAAAGAAAAAGAAAAATATTCTAACCATGGTCAGTTTATTTTTTTATTTAAAATTTTTTTGAAACAGAGTCTCACTTTGCTGCCCTAAATAGAGTGTTGTGGTCATAGGGGTCCTCAAACTGCAGCCCACGGGCCACATGAGGCAGTGTGATTCTATTTGTTCCCATTTTGTTTTTTTACTTCAAAATAAGATATGTGCAGAATTTGTTCATAGTTTTTTTTTTAAACTACAGTCTGGCCCTCCAATGGTCTGAGGGACAGTGAATTGGCCCCCTGTTTAAAAAGTTTGAGGACCCCTGGAACAACCTCAAATTCTTGGGGTCAAGTGATCCTCTTGTCTCAGCCTCCCAAATAGCGGGGACTACAGGCACCCACCACAAAGCCTGGCTATTTTTAGAGACTGGGGTTCTTGCTCTTGCTCAGTCTGGTCTAGAACTCCTGAGCTCAAGCAATACACCTGGCTTGGCCTCCCAGAGTGCTGGGATTATAGGCATGAGCCACTGCTCACAATCTTTTGTTAGTTTTTTAAACTTCAGAATGTTTTGCTTTTTTTGTCATTCTAAATAAACATCACTTTCAAACTTGATTTTGTGTTCATAATTTCATATTTTTAAAGAAAGTCTCCATATTGTTTATGCATCAGGACCCACAAAACCTGTCCCTCAGGGAGCTCACAGTGGCCTGGTAGGGGCTTCAGATTAAACAAACAACAACAAAACTCCTAGTTGTTAAATAAACTGCAACCTCAACCATAGGTATAGGAACATGAAGTACCTGGGGGAAATCAAGAAAGGCTTCCCAAAGGAGAATATTTTTGAGTTGGGCCCTGAAAGATGCATAGGAGTTTCCATGCAGAAATTGTACTTAAATGCATTCTAAGCTGAGGACCCAGCATATGTCAAAGCCACAGAGGAGCTTATTCTGGGAACAGGTTGGTGTGGCTAAATCATGCTGCATACAGAGTGAACGGGAATGACAATGATATTAACAATAATAGTAACTTCCTGGCCCCTTGACCAGGCTCTATGCCTGAAATGTTCCTACCTTTCATGACTAGGGATGAACACCTAGTACATCCTTTCATATTTAACTACTTTTAAGCAATTACAATGAGCTTACAGGCACTAGCTATAAACTTGTCACATGTTTTATCACACATAATCTTAACAATGGCTCTGTAAGAGAGCACTCTTATGAGCTCCATTTAAATGATGAGAAATCTGAGTGCAGGTAATGGTAATTTATAAGGTTGGTAAGGTAAGGGAAGTAGAGTGTTCCCTTGAGCCACACTTCTTAGCTATATGACCCTTGGGCAGGTGACTGTCTCTCTGTGTCTCAGTCTTCTCGTCTACAGACTGGGAACAATACTGAAGTATCTTATTGGGAAGATTAAATTAGAAAAAGGCATGTAAATTCATTCTTCATATATCACTAACCTCTAATTTTAGGCATTGAAGAAATTTCAAGGAAGAAAATAAACAAAATCTCTAACCTTGTGGAACTTATGCTGCAGTGGGAGGTAATGTGTAAAATGTATGATACATTGAACAGTGATAAATACTAATGAGAAAAACGTAACACAAATTTGGCAGACAGGACATGTCAGAGGAATGTTGAAACTTTGATAAGATAGCCAGGGAAGGCCTTACTTCTTTTAAGTAAAGACCTGATAGAAATGAGAGAGCCAGCCATGCAGCATTCTAGAGAAAGCAAGAATAGTCTAGGCAGAGGAAATAGCAAATGCAAAGGCCCTGAGGCAGGAGTGTGCCTGGCACAAATAAAAGTAGCTTGGAGTGAGTGACTATAGTGATGGGGCGAGTGATAAGAGTCATGTCATATAGAGCCCTAGAGGGCTTTATAAGGACTTGGGCTTTTTCTCCAACTGAGGTAAGAACCACTGGGTAAGGCCAGATACTACATGACCAGAGGCTATTTGAGTAATTAGTCTAGAAATGATGGTGGTCTGGACCAGGGTAACAAGAAGTAGTCAGATTCTTGACACATTTTGAAGGCATGGCCAAGAGGATTTGCTGATGAGTTGGACTTGGGGTGTGAAGGAAAGGGAGGAGTCCCATGGGGTTTCAATCTAGGCATCAGGGGAAGGCTGGAGTTGCATAACTGGGATGAGGAAGACTGGGGAGGAGTGGGTGTGGGGGAGAATGAGGAGCTCAGTTTTGGACACAATCAGACTGAGATGCCTATTAGACAACTCAGTCAAGAGAGAGGAAGAGTGGAAGTTGAATCTTCTAGTCAAGAGTTCAGGGGAATAGTGTGGACTGGGGGTATAATTTGGGGAGTAGTGTGTACAAAGATGGTATGCAAAGCTATGAAATGGGCTGAGATTGCCATGGGAGTGAGGGCAAGAGAGAAGGAAGGGGCTCAGTCCAGTACCCCTTGGTTCTGTAGGAAAATTCTCCCTAGGGGGCAGTGTAAGCCAATACAACAATGATGTTGTTTCCGCGCATCCCAGAAAACAGCCACTGGGAGGCTGCAGGATGCCTTCCAGTTTAGAGGCTCAGGATGGTGGTAGCTCCATCAAAAAGCCAAGCTATCAGCATCTTGGGCCTGAGGTCTCAATCTCTTCCCTCTGTGTTCTGGTCACTGTTGAGAGGGGCAACTACCCTGCCCACTGACGTGCCTTTATTAGTCTCTAAAATAGGATAGCAAGATGGGTTTATCCTCTCTCTCTCTCTTTTTTTTTTTTTTTCCAGTTTTTTGGCTGGGTTTGAACCCACCACCTCCAGTATATGGGGCACCCCACTCCTTTGAACCACAGGTGCCGCCCCAAGATGGGTTTATCTCTTAAGGGCTCTTGGATATGGCTGATCCTTCTGCATAAAGAATGTCACATCTCATCTGTCACATTCTTGTATGTAACACACACTTGATACTAATAAATAATTATTCATCAACACCAATTCCAAGCTTGGTGCTTTGAATACTCTTACTCCAGAAAATCCACAAGGCAAGTATAATCATCACTTCTTAGATATACCTGAAGACACCTAAGTCCAGAGAGGTTAGGCACTTGTCCCATATAGCTCAGAAAGTGGAAGGCAGAGCTAGGCCTGCCCATTTCTGTGTGGCAGCAGACTCTGTTTCCTTTCTATTATGTCATCCTACTTTGACCTTGAGTCCTAAAATACCTGGCCCTGTCCTAGGAGCTGGGGTATAATTATAAAGGATAAACCTCTGTCTTTAGGCAGGTCAGAGCCTAGCAGACAGGCAAAGCAAAATTACAATTCAGCATTATAACAGTCAGGCTAAGGGAAGAGAGAGAGAGAGGAACCCAGGTGCTCTGGAGCAGAGAAGGCAGAAAATAATAAAATGAATAAGTCTTTGTAAAATTAACAAGTAATATTAATAAAAACATTATCAATGATAAATTAGTCCTTATTGAGTGCTTTACTACTCAAACTAGGAAGTGGGGAAGCAGGAGGAATTGTCTAAGCTGAAATCTGAAGTCTGAATAGAAGCTAACAAGGAAGGAGAAGGCCAACAGTGTCCCAGGCAGAAGCAGCAGCACACAGAAGCCTAGAAGGCTTGGGAGAGTCTGTAGGTCTGCTTTCACTCAGCAGCATGAGAAAGTGCCCCCTTCTGGTCACACTGGGCTCATGTCCCTCATGGACCACACGTGGTGTTTAGGTTCAAACTACAGTGAAGGGATAGACCAAAATTACAACTTAGGGTCTGTCTTCCAAATTCATGTTCTTTCCATGACAACAACGTTAAGCAAGGTTTCTTAATATCAAGCCACATGGGGAGACAGTTCTTCCCTCTCTGATACCCATATATTTATTGGTAGAGATTGTTTATTTTTTTATTTTTATTTTTTCCTAAGACACAGTCTTGCTTTGTAGCCCTGGATAGAGTGCCGTAGCATCACAGCTCACAGCAACCTCCAACTCCTGGACTTAAGCGATTCTTTTGCCTCATCCTCCCAAGTAGCTGGGACTACAGTTGTCCACCACAATGCCCGGCTATTTTTAGAGATGAGGTCTCACTCTGGCTCAGGCTGGTCTTGAACCTGTGAGCTCAGGCAATCCACCCACCTGGGCCTCCCAAGTGCTGGGTAGAGGTTGTTAATTTCTCCCACAGTACAATATTCAAGGATAAAATAATGAGATCTTTACTACATTAAAAGAAAGAAGGCATAATTAGGCAAATACAAGTCCCCATAAGTCACTAGTATTGCTAGAAGAAAAATGGAGATTGACAACAGACAACAGAAATAAAAATAAAATACAATATGTAGGCAACATAGTTAAGACCCCATCTCTATAAAAAATTAGGCCAGGTGCAGTGACTCACGACTGTAATCCTAACATTTTGGGAAGCCAAGGTAGACGGATCATTGAAGCCAGGAATTTAAGACCAGCCTAAACCATATAGTGAGACCTTATCTCTACAAGAACTTTTTTTTTTTTTTAAGAAAGAGTCTCTGGCTTGGCGCTTGTGGCTCAAGTGGCTAAGGTGCCAGCCACATACACCTGAATTGGTGTGTTTGAATCCAGCCCAGGCCTACCAAACAGCAATGATGGCTGCAAGCAAAAAATAGCCGGGCATCATGGCAGGCACCTGTAGTTCCAGCTACTTGGGAGACTGAGGCAAGAGAATCACTTAAGCCCAAGAATTGGAGGTTGCTGTGAGCTGTAATGTCACAGTACTCTACCCAGGGCAATAGCATGAGGCTCTGCCTCAAAAAATAAAATAAAATAAAATAAAATAAATAAAAACTAAAAAACTAAAACTAAAATATAGTGAGCTCTTATCTAACACATTAGAAATCACAGAGAAGATCTCTACATATTGAAGAAAATAGACATCTACCATAGATCCTGGTAATATAGTTTTCTTTTTTTTTTATAGGCCTAATTACTGATTTTATTTTATTTATTGTGAAAATCACAGTTTTGCAAATGTTCTAATGGCTTAAAATGTTTAAATCTCAGGATGAACTACACTTTGGATGTTGTCTATTGATATCCTAATGCTTCACTCTGAAGGGCAGTACTGCTTTTAGTACCAGCATGAAACATGAAATTCTTGCACTAAGTATGTGAATGTTTGAGAAATCAAACTAATTTTAGGTGTAGCTGAAATCTCTTACTTTACACAATCACAACTTACGGACTATGATTTATGGAAATTCCACAATTTACATTTCTTCTGAGAGTGAATGCATTTTTAATCCTAGCCTACCATGCATACAGGCTTGCACCTACTCCCGAGAAAGTTTTGGTGGCTTGCATTTATATCTACGAGGAGCAGCTGCTGTTTTTTTTTTTTTTTTTAATTAAATCATAGCTGTGTACATTAATTGGTAATATAGTTTTCTTGGTAATACAAATGCTTCCAGATCACAAGATCCCTTATACCAAATTTGCATTTACTTGGCAAGGAAAATAATGAGTATTTCAGAAGCTATTCCAGGGAAAAATAATAGCGTAGAACTTACAGGGATTTGAGAACATACAACAACCTGGACAGATAAAATCACTGACTATTTAGAATTAAGCAGACAGATAGGTACCCACCATAAAATTATAATCCAGAGTACCTTGGTTAAATTTTTAGGTAAAATCTGATCATTAGCAGGAACACAATATCAGAACTAATTAATGAGCACATAGAGAACACAGCCTAGGATTTTAAAAAACCTCATATGACTTACTATATGCTATTTAACCATTTCTAGAAGTAAATAGGTAGAATTTCATTTTAATTTTTTTCTGCAATACACTTATGTAGTTTAATATTTCATTTATTTCTAACATGTTACATGCTAACTAATATCTTTAAAAGTTTGCCTGAAATTTTTTTTCCTTTGGCTTTTTCATCTTGTTTTATTATTCATTTTTATCTCCTAAATATTTGACATCTATAGTGTGACAATAATAATAAATTACTGTATTTGAACAGGATTTTATAACTTTTTTATTTTTCTTTTGAGACAGAGTCTCACTATGTCACCCTGGGTAGAGTGCTGTGATGTCACAGCTCACAGCAACCTCCAACTCTTGGGCTTAAGCGATTCTCTTGCCTCAGCCTGCCAAGTAGCTGGGACTACAGGCACCCACCACAACATTCAGTTATTTTTTTTGTCATTATTATTTAGCAGGCCCAGGCTGGGTTTGAACCAGCCAGCCCTGGTATATGTGGCCTGCACACTAGCTACTGAGCTACAGGCACCGAGTCCAGGATTTTATAACTTAAAAGCAGTTCTATCCTCAAATAGATGTTTTATCCTCAAAAAAAGAGAGAAAAGCTCATACAATAGGTCAAATGATAAGATGCCAAGGGACAGGGTTATTTGCAATTAGAAAAAACACTTTCCATGTTAAATATTCTTTTACAATATTACCAAATCACTAGGGATAAAATCCAAGACTTTTACAATATTACCAAATCACTAGGGATAAAATCCAAGACCTTGAGGATCAGACAGCAGACATCCTTAGATGAACAAGAGGGTGGCATAACATCCTACTTACTCTGAGCACCTACACTAATAAAAGAGATTTCAATGACTCATGGACATGCTGATTGGTCAGCAGGAGTTAAGACTCTGAAGATCAGGCATAGTGTCATTTCAGCTTATTAGATAAAGTAATTTCTAATACCGAAAACTAGCCCAATAGAGAAAAATGGCACTGGTTACATTCCTTGCACTTCAGGATGCAGAGGAATGATTGCTGGTAGCCCCAAAATAAGAACCAAGCAACCCGTCCTAGCATGAGCTAGACTTGGTTCTAAGTGAACAAAGGGATAGCCCCAAGTACTGCCCACCTAGAATGGAAGTATATAGTACATTGTGGAAAGGACAAAGCCAGGTCCCAATGGTACATCAAAGGCACATGAGGTAGTGTCATAACTGTTGCTGATCTTGCTCCATGAGTGAAGAGAGCAGGGAGCACCTTGACCACTACCCCTGGGGACAGCAGCTTCCTGGTCTGAGCTGGTACCTGGGCACAGCTAATATGCTTCATAGATGGTCTTACTTTACTCACACCATAAGGATCAAGTAGAAAGTAGCATCCCTAAATTCAATCACAGGGGAAACCCCTCAAGCCCCAGACTATAAGTGGAAATATAGACAGATCAACCCAATATTATTAATTAAAATCAACACAACTGGCTTGGCTCCTGTAGCTCAGTGGGTAGGGTGCCAGCCACATACACCAGGGCTGGCAGGTTTGAACCCAGCCTGGGCCTGCTAAACAACAATGATAACTACAACAACAACAACAACAACAAAATAGCTGGGCGTTGTGGCGAGTGCCTGTAATCCCAGCTACTCAGGAGGCTGAGGTAAGAGAATCGCTTAAGCCCAAGAGTTTGAGGTTGCTGAGAGCTGTGACACCAAGGCACTCTTCCAACAGTGACATAGTGAGACTCTGTCTCAAAATAAATAAATAAATAAATAAATAAATAAATAAATAAAATAAACACAACTGTCAGTAAGTCATAACTTTACAGAAAGGACATCCAGGCCTTGGGCAGTAGCTAAGGCCTGACTGAAAATACGGTGCTTAAAGTAGGAAACAATTAATTGTCTAATACAAATACAGCTGGTATGGAGGAAACCAATAGGAGAGAATATAAATCAGATGTGATCTCACATATCAGGAGATCATGTCTCAGCACCCAAAAACGTAAAACTGAAGAAGTAAACTACAATTTGGAAGTAAATAAATTGACCAGAAGTATAACATAAAAAATGTTCAATTAACAAAAATACTACTTTGATAGGTTCCCCTAAATAAATGGACATTTGTGCACAAACTTACCAATTTAATGATGAGAGAAAGCTAGTCCTAAAACAGCAGAAACTAATAAACTGTCAAGTCTGCCAACCTTTTCTATTGTCTCTTGAACCCTGACAAACAAGCCAAGTATCTAACCTAGGGTAAATCTATTACATAGACTACGTTGAAGCTATGATAGAGTCACATGGAAAACAGACGTGCCTGTGGCAAATATTTCTTCAGGTTTGGTATTTACACAGATGCCTAATCGACAATGCCAGACCAACAGTCACTTATCAGTGCCTATGCAACCCTTCAAGCCCCAGACCACAGAATCAAATTAAGGAATGCACTTTATACTAAGGAAGTGGGCCTAGGCCATTAGGAAAAAAAAATCTTACAGAACTTCCCCATGTCTCATAATCCTACAGCAGCAGAAATGGCAAAAAAAAGTCTTAATGGGCCAGACTATTGGTGAAATAAATGGAAAATGGAAGACTGTTCTAAGTTATTTAATTACATAGCAAACACCTGTCTTCCTGACACCTTAGAGCTATTCAAATCGCCAAAACATAGTCCAATAATAAAGCTGAAAGACAAACGGGGCACAGTGGCTCATGCCTGTAATCCTAGCACTTGGGAGGCTGAGGCAGGTGGACTGCTTGAGGTCAGGAGTTCAAGACCAGCCGAGCAAGAGCTAGATCCTGTCTCTACTAAAAACAGAAAAAATACAGGGGCATTGTGATGGGCGCCTGTAGTTCCAGCTACTTGGGAGGCTGAGGCACAAGGATGGCTTAAGCCTAAGAGTTTGAGGTTGCTCTTAGCTGATGACACCACGGCACTCTACCCAGGGGGACAGAGTGATACTCTGCCTAAAAAAAAAAAAAAAAAAAAAAAAAAAAACCTAAATAAATAAATAAAATAAAGTTTAAAGACATTTAATTTAAAACATATGGAAGAATGAGAGTAGAAATACAAGAACTTTATAAAAAAGCCATTTACGGCTGGGTGCCCATAGCTCAGTGGTTAGGGTGCCGACCACATACACCAGGGCTGGTGGGTTCAAAACCTGCCTGTGCCTCCTAAAACAAAAAAGAAAACAAACAAAAAATAGCTGGACATTGTGGTAGGTACCTGTAGTCCGAGCTACTAGGGAGGCTTAAGAAAGAGGATCGCTTGAGCCCAAGAGTGTGAGCTATGACACCATGGCACTCTACCGAGGGTGACAAAGTGAGACTGTGTCTCAATAAAAAAAAAAAGCCATTTACAATGACAATCCTATATGACTTTAATATCATCCAAATAATATGATACTATGCACCCATTTTTTTCTATAAATAGACTCATCATAATCCATCAGGTTGACTTCATAAGCTGATTGCCAAAGGGATGAATACCCAGCCGAGTATGAAGGCTCATGACTGTAATCCTAGCATTCCGGAAGGTAAAGACAGAGGATTGCTTGAGCTCAGGAGTTCAAGACTAGCCTGAGCAAGAGAAAGACCCCATCTCTATTAAAAAGAAAAATTACCTAGGTGTCATGGTACGGGCCTATAGGCCCAGGTACTTGAGAGGCTAAGGCAGGAGAATAGCTGGAATCCAAGAGTTTGAGGTTGCCTTGAGCTAGGCTGATGCTAGGAAACACTAGTCTGGGGCAAAAGAGTGAGACTTTGTCTCAAAAAAACAAAACCAGCTAACTAGAAAATTCAAAATTACATATGTAGTTCATATTTCTATTGGACAGTGCTGGGACAGATAACTCTTTCAACTAATTTACAGTGAAGGAAACCAAGAAATGATAAGGAAGAAGATAGAGAAGAAGGCCATTCTCACCTTTAAACTTTCCTCTCTAAGCTTCTGAGATACTCAATTCTTCTTTTTTTTTTTTTTTTTTTTTTTTTTTTTTTTTTTTTTTTTGCGTAAACAAAAATTTTTTTTTTTTTTTATTTTTTTTTATT